>BCLF01000105.1:530680-558841 GCA_001602275.1 Zoysia japonica | reverse complement strand
GGGCGAGCATGGCGGAGAAGAGGCGGAGCGGGGCTGGCGGGGGAGACGTGGTGGAGGCCGCGGGGACGCGGAGGTGCACGTGGGCGAGGCAGTTGTAGGGGAACGCGGTGGCGGCGGCGCACGGGGAGTCGGAGAGCAGCGCGCCGGAGGTGAGGAGGAGCGCGTGCACCTGGAGGAGGCGGCGTGGGAACGGGAAGTGCTCCCGGAGGAGGCGCTCCAGGACGGGGAGTGTACGGGGAGGCGAGCCGCATGGGCGCATACGTGCATTCGGAAACTACGACCACGCCGCACCGGCCGCCGCCGCCGCCACTTCACGTCGCCGCCAGCGCGCGGAACCGCTCCGCTCCTCCGCTGCCGGCACTGTGCAGCCCACGAGGGCATCCGTACCGACCGGAGCTGATCTGGGCCCTTCACTTATCGGCCCGTCACGTCGCGCGCGATGCTACCTGGAGTATTGTCTTGGCCCAAGAGGTGATGAGAGGCCCATAGTGGACTAGAAAAAAAAGGTTCTATTACGCTGCTTCAATTTTCAAATTATGCGGTTTTGCTATCTTACAAAATCATGTAGTTAGACTCTCTCAACTTTTAAAACCGTTCATTTTTTCTTTCTGAATGGATTTGATGGTGATTTTTGCGGACGTAGCGTACACATGGCAATTACCGCTACGTGGCGTCTACGTGGTGATTATAGCTTATGTGGACACAACGTGTCACTATTTCGTTCCAAATTAAGAAAAAATAAACTAGATAAATAACCGAAATATTTTTATTTAGGTTCAACTTCAATTCAGATCAATTTATTTTTAAAATTTGGAAAGACAAATAACTATTTAGAATTTTAAAAATAAATTAAACCTTTAAACCTTTTGATCAAATTTTTAAAAAATTCCTAAACTAGTAAATTTCTAAGTATTCTAAAACAAGAATTTTTTTCACATATATTTTCATTGGAAAGTTATAAATTTCACATTTTGAACATGAATCAAATCCAATTTTAAAATTTGAGCTCAAATTTCAAATATGTTTAATTCATGCATTTCTAAGCATTTCAAACAAGAATCTTTTCCCATACATTTTCTTTGGAAATTTTTAAACTTACTTTTTGAACTTAATTCCAATAAAAATTTGAAATTTGAAACAAATTATTATTGTTTCATTTGAGATTAAATTTCATATTTGTTTAATTCATGTATTTCTAAACAATAATGGTTTCACAAAAATTTTCTTTGAAAATTTTATCTCAAATCTTAAAATTTGAATATGAATTCGAGTTCAAAAAGTGAAAATTAAAAATTTCCAAAGAAAATATATTTATTTTTTAAATATAACTATAAATATAGGAATTTAGGAAAATTTCCGAAATTTTATTAAAAGGTTTAAAGGTCTAGTTTATTTTTTTAATTCTAAATAGTTATTTATCTTTCCTAATTTTAAAAATAAATTTGATCTGAATTTGAAGTTGGACCTAAATAAAAAAAAATTCCTTTTTAAAAATTTTAAATCTCCGCAAAGTTTTATATTTTTTTTAATTTAGAACAAAGCAGGACACATCAACGATAATCGTCACGTGGACACCGTGTCAACCAAAACCACCGTTCAAATTCACCTAGGAAGCAAAAAAAAGTTGAGGCTAGCTACTTTGCAAATGAGCGAGCAAAATCGCACAACCGCGAAAATTGAGGAAGTGTAATAAAACTTTTTTAAAAAAAAAACGCGCACGATCATACGGACCAACCCGTTGGCCCACTTGCACAAAACCCCTTGCAAAAACACGGCCGTGCCGCGTGAGCCGTTGAAACGGCCATGGAACGGCGGTGAAGTGCGTCCGCACGTCCCGTGCGCGGGCAAAAAAAATCCGCGCATTGCCGTGGACGAGGTTGCGGAGCGCCTACAGATAGCGATACCACTGTAGCTGAGAGTATGTTCCTTTCACCGTTTGATTTGAAATTACTCCCTCAGTGTATTTTAATTGTTGTCATTGACTTTTAACATCAATTTTGATTATTATTTTATTAAAAAAATTTAATAAATATTATATATTTTATTATAATTCGATTTATCAGTAGAGCTATTTGAATTACAACTTAAAATTTTTCATATTTGAACTAATTTTTTGAATAAAACGAATGGTCTGAGGTTAAAAATCAATGGCAACATCTAAGAACGAAGAGATTAACTGTTAGATTTCAAAACCTTGGTTGAAAGAAACTACTACAGCCCTATGTTAATCATATTCTTGCTTATGCCATCTAGTTTGTCTGCAGAGAATGTTTCAAATACAATGGCTCCTCAAGAAAACCAGGCATGCATTCACCTTTCACCAGATACAACCCGTACAGCCCGTAGGATGATGCAGAACATGCCTGTCTGGATGAATAAATCTGAAAACTAGAATTGACTTGTCCAGATTCAATAAATCTATAGCCCTTTTGACAGTTTCAGAGAAACTTCATATCCAAAGTCCACATATACAGTAACCAGTCATATTTTGGTGACAAGCATTGTTCTGAAAAGTAAAACGGTATCACATCAGTTACAATGACTAGTTCAATGCTCGCCTCACTCAATACGCTAGTTAATTGACAATAGGGAGATATGTACACATAACAATTCAATCCACTAGCGGAAGCATTCATCATCTGAAAAGGCAAACAGTCTACATCTACTCCCTTCGTTCTTTAATGTCGCCATTGACTTTTAAATTCATCTTTGACCATTCGTCTTATTAAAAAAAAAATTGATAAATTCCATATATTTCAATATAATTTGATTTATCATTAGAGTTATTTGAATCACAACTTAAAATTTTACACATTCAAGCAAATTTTTGAATAAGACGAATAATTCAAGTTGATTGTAAAACTCAACGGCGACATCAATTTAAAAATAGAGGGAGTATAATGTAGTCCACTATCTGGCCAGGACAATTATGCATAGTGAATATTCATGCAGCATAAAAATGAAGCATGAGAGAACAATGGCTTAGCTAGTAAGAAAGGCAGTGCCATAGCAGGTGGCCTCCATACCTCTACAGCCATGAAGGAAGCATTAATCCTCCTGGTGATTCTCATCTTCCCAGTCACTATGGAGTCACACATCTCTTCTATGCTTGCCATATCATTGCCAGGGTGCCCTGACAAGTGTGGCAATGTGTCCATCCCTTACCCCTTTGGCATCGGTACCCACTGTGCTGCAACAAGCATGAATCCCTACTTTAGTGTATCCTGCAACAACACTTTCCAGCCACCAAGGCCGATGATAGGTGATCCTGCTACGGCCGTGGAGGTAATTGACATCTCCCTGGAGCGTGGTGAGATACGTGTTTACAGTGGTATCAGCTACAACTGCTTCACATCAAACACAAACTTGTCAGATAACAACATGGAAGGGCTCAGATTGAAAGGCACGCCATTCATTCCCTCCACAACCCGCAACCGCTTCACAGTTATCGGCTGCAACACCCTGGGGATCATTGGCGGCTACATGGACAGCAAATCTGACTTGTATGTCACCGGCTGCTATTCCTACTGCCAAGGTGTGAACAGCACATCTGACGGCGCAACATGCACCGGGACGGGATGCTGTGAGACCACTATATCACCCAATCTCACTGATTTTTCAGCAATATTATTCAACCAGAGCAGTGTGTGGCGATTCAATCCATGCTTCTATGCAATGCTAGCTGAAGTTGGGTGGTACAACTTCACAAGAAAGGATCTTGTCAGACACCTTGGGTTCATCAAGGAAAGAGCAGATAGGGGTGCCCCTGTCGTCGGTGACTGGGCCATTAGAAATGGAACATGTCCAGACGATGGGGCAAAAGTGCCTAAAGACTATGCTTGTGTCAGTTCAAACAGCTATTGTGTGAGTGCAAGCAATGGACCAGGGTACCTATGCAACTGCTCTAAAGGATACGAGGGCAATGCTTATCTCCTGAACGGCTGCCAAGGTTAAGTATCTGCTGAACTTTCTGTACATAGAAATTAGAGTGTATATAAGATTGCAGAAACAAGTTTAACAAACACATATTGTTGTAGCCAAATTTATCACTGAAAGCAAAACTAAGAAAGGCCTCTTTGTAATATGTCTGACTTTTTCTTTAGGAGACTTCATATACTGAGATTGTTTGTGTTTTGAACTTCTTTTTCATAACTCCCACCAGACATAGATGAGTGCAAGTTACGTGAGCAGGACCCAAAGTACAAACAACTATATCCATGTGACAATGGAATCTGTCACAATACAGAAGGAGACTATATATGCAAGTGCAGGATTGGAACAAGACAAGATGGTAAAAATCCTGGATGCCGACCTGTGCTTAACAGAGCTGAACAGGTGGTCATAGGTAAGGATCATAGAGTTAACTTTGAATCTAAGGTGCCTTTCAAGTGATTTGAAGCACTGAATCATATACAATAATCATGATGCAGGACTCAGCATTTCTGCAGTTGTACTGATGTCTTTCACATGCTTATTGGTCATGAAATTACAAAGAAGGAAGCATTTAAAGGAGAAGGATGAGTATTTCAAACAAAATGGAGGTTTACGATTGTATGATGAGATGAGATCAAGGCAAGTTGACACTATTTGTATACTAACAGAGAAAGAGATAAAGAAAGCCACAGACAACTATAGCGAAGATCGTGTTCTTGGATGTGGTGGCCACGGAATGGTTTATAAAGGAACTTTAGATGATAACAAAGAAGTTGCCATAAAGAAGTCCAAAGTAAAGGATGATGATAGCAGAGAAGAATTTGTGAACGAGATAATAATCTTGTCACAGATTAACCACAGAAATATCGTGCGCTTACTAGGATGCTGCTTGGAAGTAGATGTACCTATGTTGGTGTACGAGTTCATTTCCAATGGTACCCTCTTTGAGCTACTTCATGATACTGATCAAAAATCACCAGTTCCCTTCGATCTTAGGCTGAATGTTGCAACACAATCAGCAGAAGCTCTTGCTTATATTCTGTTATGGTGGGCAAGACCTATGAACGGCGACGTGGCTGAGTCGCACCGGGTGCGCTCTGCGCGGTCACCATTGTCCCACGCTCGGGAGTTCAGGGCTGGGTCAGTTTGCTGAGTCAGAGTCTTAGAGATTTGATTTGTTGAGTCAGATTTGGAGTGGTTAGGAGTTTCCTTTTTTTGCGTCAATCAGTTGGAGTCCTATTGTATAAGATTGAGATTTGGGAGATTAATGAAATTAGCCTAGGATTGTGTCATCTTGACACCCTTGGGGCGCCCGGCGTCCCCTCTGCCTTCCAGCCCTCGTGCTCTAGCCCTAGCTCGCGACGGCGCCACGCCGCCGCCAGCGATCACGCCCTGACCCTCTCCACTCTCCTCCCTACAACCTCCGAAGCAAGGTCAAGCATCGTACCATATTCATTCATCAACCTCCCGCACAATCCTGCATGGAGACGTCAAATCCCAAAATATACTCTTGGACAGTGAATATAATGCAAAAGTTTCAGATTTTGGAGCATCAGCTCTGAAACCCATGGACAAGAATGATTTCATTATGCTTATCCAAGGAACTCTTGGCTATCTTGATCCTGAGTCTTTTGTTAGCCACCATCTAACTGACAAAAGTGATGTATACAGTTTTGGGGTAGTTCTTCTAGAGTTAATGACAAGAAAGAAGGCTATATACATTGACAACTCTGGTGAAAAGAAAGCACTATCTCATACCTTCATAATGAAGTTCAACCAAAACAAGCTCTTGGATATATTGGACACTGAAATAACAAATGATGAAGGTATTGCAGTACTTGAGAAACTAGCTGAACTTGTCATACACTGCCTGAACCCAAAAGGAGATGAGAGGCCAACAATGAAGGAAGTTGCAGAACGACTACTAATGTTGAGAAGACTCCAGATGCAGCTACTCACAAAAACGGACCCAATTCAAGCACATTACTCTTATGGAGAGCCATCAGTACCTACACATGAAGATGAGATGGGGTACCAGAGCACAGAGACAGAAAAACTGGTGTTGGACATAAGCCTAACAAGATAACTATGTGTGATGTCACTATTGTTTTATATGCATGCTGGTCTATTCTATATAGTAAGTAAT
This sequence comes from Zoysia japonica, assembly GCA_001602275.1. Classification (NCBI taxonomy): domain Eukaryota; kingdom Viridiplantae; phylum Streptophyta; class Magnoliopsida; order Poales; family Poaceae; genus Zoysia; species Zoysia japonica. The sequence continues at coordinate 552,762 of BCLF01000105.1, read as the reverse complement.
GCATCAGTCAAACATTGCTGTAAGTAATGAACTATTTCTCTTTTTTTTGTGTGTGTAATTACATGATAAATATGAGTAATGCTATTTTTTATATATGTTAGTTTCTATTTTCATATTTTGTAATGTACAAAATATTGCTCTATGTATTGATAAGCTACTGTGTTTTTTTTTGGCATGTAACTGTACCAAGAACATCATGAATGTTGATCAAGTTGAATGTGCGGTCTTTTACAAATACAACCTAACAAGTTCAGTCATCACTAATTGCCCCTAGAGCTTCATTTAGTAGTTTTCTTGGATGCCAAATTAACTACTAGTTCACTTGTCAAATATATCTTGCTTTTTCATATGCCTTCATTAGAACAGCCTTTCTCTAGAACCAGAATTTCTACATATTGAGCTCAAATAAATCGAAAGCATATCTATGGGTTTAGTGCCAGTTTGTTTAATCAAATTCATATTGACTTCCAGCAAATTCTTACAGTTATATGGCAAAGCAAAATGTGCATAAAAAGTTAAGGTTTCATGACAGAAGCCCTACCTTGTGAGCTATTATTATGTTTAATTCATACCGCGGTCATCTTCTGGGTCGCTTCAACTTCCAATGAGTGAACACACTTTCAGAGTAGATTAAGCATGGAACCAAACCCAAGCAATACATATTTATTCCCAAAATATCTGAATCATGGAAACCTGTCTTAAACTGAAAGGACATCAGAACATACAGTAATGTTAAGGACAAATGAGATCAATAAAGAAAAACTCAAATGTATAATGTTGAGTAGAAAGGCAATCGACATTTCGTGAGCATATTCAACTCAAATAAAGAAAATGAACAAGAAAGAATACAGCTGCCATCTATTATTGTGTGCTAATTAGCATAATAGCAATGAATACTTCTTGACTTTGGAGCCAATGAGATTACACGCTCATTAATTCAAGATCATTGATCTGCTACACAGGTTCCATTTCGTGCTCAAGAGTTCTGATCAACAAAATATGGTCTTAAATATTATTGCTTCACATAAAGATGAACAACAGTAAAAGAAGTACACAACAATAACAAAATGGAAGGTAAATACAAAACGGACATGACACCCTCTAATATAGAGAAAACTAGTCTGACATTGGCTATCCTTTTGTCCCTGCAGCCCAGTTCCCTCCACTTAGATCGGCATGCCTTTAGGCACAATCTGGTCCTTTGTCCACATGTAAATGGGCACTAGGACATAGTATGCAGCACATATCGTTCCCACAAGGAAGCGGAAGAGGAAGGTGATTGGATTAACAGGCTTGCTGACATCCTCAGTCTTTGGACCAAGCTGCAGAAAAAACAAAATGGAATAGTAAAAATGTAGCCTTTGATATGCACTGCATGAAACGATCCATCTAATAAAATCTGAAATCTGAATGAAACAGGTCAAAAACAATGCATTGAGACCAACAATAGCAAAGCATTTGTCTCAAGCAAATTGGAGTAGGCTATCCTTTCAACCAGGGGAATAAAGTTTACCTGCAAAGGAGAGTCTCCATGATCTCTCTTCACCCCTGTAACAGAGCATCCCATGATCAGGCCATGCCTTCGGACACCACGATACCACTTTGGTCCAATTCTTTTCAGTTTGACATCCTTGAACCCAGCCTTCTTGAACCACTCGATGTACTCTTCTTCCTTGGGAAAGAGCATCCACATATCGGCAAAAAAGCGGGACAACCAGAAGGTCGGGTATACCGGGCCAATCAAACAAGCCACTCCGCCAATCCTCAGGACCCTGTAGGCTTCCTTGATTCCTCGCTGTGGGTCAGGCCAATACTCGATGCTGGAAGGGATCATGACAGGAAAGGGGGAAAATCAGAAATCTCTAAGTGGATGGTTATTAATGAAATTTAAAACCATTCGGTTGGAACAAATTCACAGCATGTACTACTACAGGATGAAATTGACACTAGCGAAGGACTCCTACTCAAGTGAAGTGAACAGAGTAGAGGAGCGACCTGCCGGCGGAGACGTATCTGTCAAATGTGTCCGTGGGAAATGGCAGGTCCTCGGCATCGCCCTCCATGATGGTGACCCCCTTGAGCGCCTCCTTCTGCCTGGCCCTCTCGAGCTGGTGCGGGGACTGGTCGAGCAGCGTGACGTTCTGCGGGTCAACGAGCTTGACGATGCCGAGAGTGGTGAACCCCGTGCCGCCGCCGACGTCGACGACCTTGAGGTGGCGGCTGTAGAGGTCGGCGGGCTCGAGCGCGTCGTCCCGCATGTCCTCGGTCCAGTGGCCCGGGTTGATGACGTGGTCGTAGACGATGGAGAGGAAGCGGTAGAACCAGAACGCCTCCTTCTTGTGCTGGATGAACCGCGGCGCCGAGACGGGCCGCGCCGCGGACGACGACGACGCCGCGCACCGGAGCCGGGCCGAGGAGGTGGGGAGGGCGCGGGGAGGGGTCCGCGTGGCGAGCGCGAGCGGGCGGGGGAGACCGGCCTTGGACGGGCCGAGGCCGAGGAAGCCGACCCCGGCTGGAGCGCGGACCCTGGCCCGGCCCGGCGCGAAGGCCTCGGCGCCGCACGGGGAGTGGGTGCAGGCCGTCGCCATTGCCGCCGCCGCAACCGCGACGAGGGGGGGAGGGGATCGAGTAATCGCGAGCGGGTGGACCGTGGACGGGTGGAACTGTGGTCGTGATGCGGGCGCGAGTGAGGCGGACCGCGGACGGGATCACGGGTGGAGGGATGCGCTGCGTCGTGGCGTGTCTGTCGACATGGCGTTTGCATGGCGGGCCCTCTTGTACGACAGTAGGTCGAGCAGTCGTGATTTATAAGGATTTCATTGCTTTGATCTGTATTGTTAGTATATAATAGCGTAAATTTTATAAAACTACATATATTTCGTCAATATTATCGCAAAACTATAAATTTAAACTATATTTTTATAAAAGCTACAAATTTTATATATAATTTCTCGTAAAACTACAGATTTTATATCGTAAAATACATATAATTTTGTAAAATTTACTCTATATAATAATATTCGTCCAGTTCGCAAATAGGCATTTCCCCTAAAGTTTTCAGTTTAATGAAACAGATACAGGGCTCAAATGTTCAGTCTCTCCATCCATTCAAAAATACAATAAAGATGTTTTCAAAAAAAATACAATAAAGATTTATATGTTTTCCAATGCAAAACAAGTATAAACTAAAACTTTCAACTTACAAAAAGTTTTTGAACCTGGTCCGATAATAAGTAGGCTACATTTCCCACCTACTAACAGAACGGGATCATGCTTGTTGGTAGGAACTAAAAATTATATATATACTAGAGTGCAAAGAAAGAAACTAAAGTTGGAAAATGAGAGTTATGACAAACTTAAATTAAATGAGAATTCTGATAAATTTAAAAACACGTAAATACTGGAGTACTTCGACATATATATTGTTGGGTTATTTGGATTCATGCCATTACAATTTTCGCGTTCTACATATGTCGATTATAATTCACCTAATTTGAAATATACCATTATAATTTCAACTGAGTTGAAAAAATGCTATTTTTTACATTTTGAATAAATTATTGTACCTTGTTTCTGTACAATACTTTCATATGGATGAAAATACCTTTTTCTAAACATGCACATTTAGCGAAGACGACGGAAGATGGCCAAGACATGGTAGATAGGATGGGGTTGTGCTCCTCGAAATGTCCCAAAATGGTGATGATGAGAAAAAAGTAGCACCGTAAAAGGTAGATGATGAAAGCATTTTTGTTCATACAGAAATACCGTATAAAAATACGGTAGAAGAACTGATTCAAAATGTAAAAAGTGGTATTTTCAATTTTGTTGAAATTATAACGATATATTTCCGATTAGGTGAATTAAATAACATATTTTTAAATTGTGAAAATTGTAATGGTTTGACATCCAATTAACATTTATTGGACGGACTAAACCGTAGCAAAAATGACCTGACCCTGCACTGCGCACGACCCCACAGCGAGGTCCGTGTCGCCGCGGCGGCCGTCGGTGTCGCCGTCCTCCGGCCCTTTCCCGTCCCGATAATCGCCAGGCGCTGGGCTCTCGTGGGCACGAGCGCGCACCATGCTCAGACACGTACCTAAGAACCCATTACTCGCACGCCGACACCTCCCACTCCAGTCCCGCCACCCCTGCACCTCCGCCACGTCCTCGGCGACCGATGCCGGGTTGGTCGCGCCGATTCCAACCAGAAACGATCTTCGACCGGAAGATGACCTCGCGGAGGAGTCGCACAGCCACGCCGTGCAGGCTACCTGTAGGCTGCTCGAGCTCCGGGACTCGTGGAGCTCGAAGCTGGAGTCCCAGCTGCGGCACCACATCCGCACCCTCTCCCCGCCGCAGGTGCGGGCCGTGCTGCGCTCGCAGGCGCAGAAGGACGCCCGCGCGGCGTTCGAGTTCTTCCGCTGGGCCGACAGGCAGTGGCGCTACCGCCACGCCCCGGAGGTGTTCGACGAAATGCTGTACCTCCTCAGCCGCACCAAGCTCCACGACCCGGCGCGCCGCGTCATGCGCCTCATGATCCGCCGTGGCATGCGGCGGGGGCCGCAGCAGTTTGCCCACCTCATGCTCACCTACAGCCGCGCGGGTAAGCTCCGCTCGGCCATGCGGGTGCTCCAACTCATGCAGAAGGATGGGTGTGCGCCTGACATATCCATATGCAACGTGGTAGTGAATGTGCTTGTCGTGGCTGGGCGTGTTGACAAGGCGCTTGAGTTTTTTGAACGGATGCGCCGTGTTGATATCGAGCCTGATGTAGTCACATACAATTGCCTTATCAAGGGATTATGTGATGCTCGGCGAGTCGTTGATGCGTTAGAGATGATTGATGCAATGCTGAAAAAGGGCTGCACTCCGGATAAAGTTAGCTACTTTACTGTAATGAGTTTCTTGTGCAAGGAGAGGAGGGTAGCTGAGGTGCGGAGTCTGCTTGAAAAGATGAGGAATGATGCAGGTCTATTCCCAGATCAGGTGACATATAACATGCTCATTCATGTTCTTTCAAAGCATGGTCATGCAGATGAGGCGTTGGAGTTCTTGAAGGAGTCAGAGGGGAAAAGATTCCGTGTTGATGAGGTTGGATACAGTGCAATCGTGCACTCATTTTGTTTGAACGGGAGGATGAAAGAGGCAAAGGATATTGTAGGCCAGATGATTTCAAAAGGGTATAGCCCTGATGTTGTAACGTATAGTGCTGTTGTTGATGGATACTGCCGGATTGGGGAAATTGATCGAGCGCGAAAGATTATGAAACTGATGTACATGAATGGTTGCAAGCCAAACACTGTCACACATACTGCTCTATTGAATGGGCTCTGCAAAGTCAAGAAAACTTCAGAAGCCTGGGAGTTGCTAAATAAGAGCGAAGAGGAGTGGTGGACTCCAAGTAATATCACATACAGTGTCATCATGCATGGATTTAGGAGGGAAGGGAAGCTAAAGGAATCATGCGATGTGGTGGCACAGATGTTGCAGAAGGGTTTCTTTCCCACAACAGTGGAGATTAATTTATTAATCCATGCGCTATGTAAGGAAGGAAAGCCAGCAGAGGCCAAGGATTTCATGGAGCAATGTCAAAGCAAGGGCTGCTCCATTAACGTTGTTAACTTCACAACTGTAATTCATGGATTTTCTCGGCAGGGTGATTTGGACTCAGCTCTCTCTTTGCTTGATGACATGTATCTGAGCAATAGGCATCCAGATGTTGTAACATACACAACTGTTATTGATGCTTTAGGAAAAAAGGGTAAACTGAAAGAAGCCACTGAGCTTGTTGAGAAGATGCTTAATAGAGGTTTGCTCCCTACTCCTGTCACATACAGGACAGTGATACATAGATATTGTGAAAGAGATAAAGTGGAAGAATTATTGAGTCTTCTGGATAAGATGCTAGCAAGGCAAGCATGTAGTTCTGCCTACAATCAGGTCATTGAGAAGCTATGTGCATTTGGTAAGCTTAGTGAGGCTTACAATCTCCTCAGCAAGGTACTAAGAACTGCCTCAAAGAGAGATGCTCAAACGTGCCACACTTTGATGGAGAGCTTTCTTAATAGAGGAGTCACACTTCAAGCTTATAATGTGGCCTGCCGAATGTTCCAGAGAAATTTAATACCTGATATTAAATTATGTAAAAAAGTTGACAGTCAGCTGGTCGTAGAGGGACAAACACAAGCTGCTGGAAAGCTTATCATTAAGTTTATTGAAAGAGGTCTTCTGAAACAAGAAAGACAAGAAAAATAATTTTGAACATGGTGTTTTGTGCAAATTAGGACCAGAACATGTCCTTTTCTTTGTCAAGAGCCCATGGCCTGAGTCTTGGAGTTAGATGTCACCAACTCCTCCAGGGCCTGTATAACAGTACAACATGATGCGATATCGGATCTTCTTCAATTGGTAACCGGTGAGCATGAGCAATGAATCCATTTTTGTTGTTGAACCGCAATGTCAAGTCATTCAATCATGTATTTTATTTGGCTTTTTTTTTTGGGAGACAGGGTTTGGGGAACAATGAGTGATAACTGGAATATAAATATTGCCATCCCTATGTTCTTCAATTTTGTTGGTGTTTACATAAGGAACTTGAAAAACACTGCTACATTATTCACTTTAACTTTTATACTCGAATTCTGGTGACTGAAGTAGTTGTGACATCAGAGAGGACATAGTATTCGAATAGGAAGGCCAACTCCTTGACTTCATTTTCTGAAGAACTGATCAGTTCTATTTACTTGTAAAGCTTTCACTAACAGTCTGGAGTTTAGCTCTCATTGGGAATTGCCATTAATTTCTTCAAGTAAATTGCTCCTTAAAAAAAATGACCAAAATCTTCAGGTGACCTACTCAAAACTGGTAGGCTACCCAAGCACTTCCCAAGCTGCAAGACCCCATGATATTCACACTGCACAACTTCCAACAAACTCTTCAGCCAGTAGCTTGACTGTTAGTTGTGTCCCAGGAAGGTTAGTTACATGCAAACCAGAGGATCAGGAAACATAGGAGTTATGACTGCACAAATCCCAGCCTTATATCAATGGAGCAGTGGCATGTTTCATAATGTTGTAAACTCTAAAACTGAGTGCAGAAATTACAAAGAGACAATGGACAGCAATGTGGTTGTGCCGCTGCTGGACATTGACGAGTCGTCAGGTGAGTCGGAGGAGCTTCTGCGGAGAGAGCACATTCCAGTGGGCATGTTGGTGCGTCTTGCAGCATGGGAGGCTGGCAACCTGTGGCGCATCTCCTGGGCATCCATCCTCATCACACTCTTCAGCTTCATGCTCAGCCTTGTCTCGCAGATGTTTGTTGGCCACCTTGGTGAGCTTGAGCTTGCTGGTGCTTCCATTACAAACATTGGCATCCAGGGCCTAGCCTATGGCATCATGGTATGAAACTGCATGTACTTTCTTCACTCTCTTGTCCTCATGTTTTCTCATATATAATGTCTTCGTTGCAACTTTTGTTCCTTGCATTGCGATACAGATTGGCATGGCAAGCGCAGGGCAGACTGTTTGTGGGCAGGCCTATGGGGCCAGGAGTTATATGGCCATGGGCATCGTGTGCCAGAGGGCGCTTGTGCTCCAGCTTGTAATGGCCATCCTTATTGCCTTCCTCTACTGGTTTGCCGGCCCGTTCCTGCGGCTCATTGGTCAGGAGGCAGATGTGGCTGCGGATGGGCAGCTGTATGCCCGTGGGTTGGTACCACAGCTTCTTGCTTTTGCTCTCTTCTGCCCTCTGCAGAGGTTCTTGCAGGCCCAGAACATTGTGAACCCCCTGGCGTACATAGCATTGGCCGTGCTGATCTTCCACACCTTTGCCTCATGGCTCGCTGTGTTTGTGCTTGGCACAGGCCTTCTTGGTGCAGCGCTAACACTGAGCTTCTCTTGGTGGGTCCTTGTGATGTTGACATGGGTGTACATCATCTGGAGCCCAGCTTGCAAGGAGACCTGGACCGGACTGTCCTTCCTCGCTTTCAGAGGCCTCTGGGGATATGCCAAGCTTGCGTTTGCCTCAGCCGTCATGCTAGCGTGAGTGATCTGATGCCAATGTTTCTTAGTTTGTTAGGTGCTGTCTCCTGTTTTTTTTTTTTTTTAATATCTTGTTTCTGTACTCATAATTAGATTGGAGATCTGGTATGTGCAAGGATTTGTTCTTCTTACTGGCTTCCTCCCTAACTCGGAGATTTCACTCGATTCCCTTTCAATCTGGTAGGACCACCCTGTCTATCAGCTCATAATGCACATTGGTCCCATTTTCTGATCATGCATTTGAATTCAGGCATAATTTGTCCTGCAATTTCTTTGACTCATTTCAGCATTAATTACTGGAACTGGGATTTTCAGATTATGCTTGGCTTGAGTTATGCAGCCAGGTCAGTGCAAATTGAATCTTTGGATTTTATATATGTCATTTATAAATAAAATTTCATGAACTTTTATGCAGTATTCATGTTGGCAATGAACTTGGTGCTGGCAATCCAAGGGTAGCAAGGTTCTCGGTCATCATGGTTGTCACGGCGAGCATTACCTTCAGCATTCTTGTGACACTTCTAGTCATAATTCTAAGGTATCTGCTCAGCACGCTGTACACAAGCAGCACAACAATAACTGATGCTGTTGTCAGTATGATGCCATTGCTGGCAATCAGCATCTTCTTGAATGGAATTCAGCCAATACTGTCAGGTATGGAAGGAGAACATAGAGCTCAAACGTCTTAGTCTTTATTCATTAAATGTTAATAGCTGCATAACTCGGATATTGTTTCGAAAATTATGCAGGAGTCGCCATTGGGAGTGGATGGCAAGCAATAGTTGCTTATGTCAATATCGGGGCTTACTATCTAACTGGGCTTCCAGTTGGTTGCATCCTGGGATACAAAACAAGCCTTGGAGTAGCTGTAAACTTCTGTGTCCCCGTTAGCTTTTGATAAATTAGCTTCATGCACTCTTCAGAGGGATGTCTTGACCGGTTCCAGCCTATCTTGTGTTCAGGGAATATGGTGGGGTTTAATCATAGGAGTATTTCTTCAGACGATAGCCCTGATTGTTATCACAGCCAGGACTAACTGGGACAAAGAGGTGCTTATCTTCTATTGCTCTGCTGATCTTCTTTAGTAGCTTTTGCTTGAGGGTAGTATTGACTTCTTTGTATATCAATGATGTTCAGGTGGAGAAAGTGATGCAGCGGCTGCATCGCACGGGTGTTGTTCCAGGCAACGACATCACCGCATGCATGACCCAACCGACAGTCAAACTGGCCGATACTAATCTGAATCTCAGTGTTGTGTGGCAAAGTTGTCCCCTGCATCTTCCTCTGGGGCCGTGGGATGACCTTTCAGCTCACGGAGCTGTGGAATGAGCGGTTGTTTTCTGGCAATTTCCTTTTGGTTTTGACTTATTCTTATTGGCAGACCAAACATGGTTTACTTATTCTGGAATATGTACTAATCCTTTATTCTGAAGTCTTTGGTATCCCAGATCATTTATTCTGGAATATGTAATCATTTGTGCTTAACGAAATAATATTATTGTACTGTATCTTATTCGATCCGAAGTTTTCATAGACCCTATTGATTCAACAGATCCAACACACACTGCCAAAACATATTCAGGCAACAAGCAGGCTATTCAGAGGCATTAGAAACTAAGATAACACAATACGCTCAAAAAAAAAAACTAAGATAACACAACCATGCAAACCTCCTGTTCCGCGAGAATCAGAAACCAAGGTTTCTTTTTTTGCAAGGTAAAAATTTCATGTGAGTCGTACAAAAATTTCATAGAAATCAATTTAATTTCACAGAAAATATATTATTAGAGAATTTTTCTAAAATAAAAGGTGCCAAATATGGAATTCCTATTCTGATCATGACACTGTAGAAAAATTATTGTAGCAAATTTATTTTTTTAGAGCCTCTGAAATATTCAATCTGAGCCATTGATTCTTGATCTAACGGTGAGCACGGTGCCCGTTCCGTGTCCAGACCTAACGCTAAAACCCTCTCCATTCTCCCCTACCTTCGGCGGCGGCGGCGCAAAGGCTTCCTTCATCCCGTTTCCCTCTTCCCGGCGGCACGAATGGCTCTCGTCGCTGGCTCTTACGAGCGCTTCATCTGGGGTTACTCCCTCAAAACCATAACCTCGTCGGAGCCCCTCTCCCTCGCGCCGCTCTTCTCCGAACCGGCGCACACGGGCCCGATCCGCTGTGTCGCTGCGGCGCCGCGCGCGGGGCTCGCGGCCTCCGGCAGCGCCGACGATTCCGTCCGCCTGTACGACCTCGCCACCGCGACCGACCTGGGCCCGCTCCTGGACCCCTCCGCCGCGGTCTCCGCGCTCGCGTTCTACTCGCGCGGCCCCGTGCCGCGGAACCTCCTCGCCGCCTGCGACGACGGCGCGCTCCACATCTACGACGCCGACGGGTTCGCGCTCCTCTCCACGCTGCGCGCGTTCCCGCGGCGCGAGGCTGTCGCGGGGCTCGCCGTGCACCCGTCGGGACGCGTCGCGCTCGCTGTCGGACGAGCAGGGGCGCTCGCCATGGTCAACCTCGTCCGCGGGAGGCGCAGCTTCGCGTCCCGCCTCGAGCGCCCCGCGTCTGGGGTCGCGTACGCCCAGGACGCCAGCGGTGGGGATCGGTTCGTCATGGCCACGGAGGAGAAGGTGACCGTTCACGACTCCGTGGACTCCAAGATAATTCATGAGTTGAACTGCGGCAAGAGGGTGCTCGCATTCGCGCCGGCAAAGGTACTAGCGTTGCCTCCACGTCCAGATTAACTAACATGCAGATATCTGCTATGAGAATGGTAGGACTAAATTGGAGTGATAACTTGTTTAAATAAATCATCTTGTTGAAGTAAACTGAGCTTTTTTAAGGTATACAGTTGCCTAAAAATTTCTAGGTACTGATTCATATTGTGGTGAGCAAATTTCAACAAAGACCAGTTATTTGACCCTTTTGTGACACAAACACATAGTTTTTAGGTTCCACAGGTCTTTTGACTATTTAATATTAAACGAAGTATTTTACAACGACCTTAGTCACAATTACTTATGTGGGCTTCCTCATTTGGATGTGGTGCTTCTTTGTTCAAAAGGGTCAATTTGTAGACTGAATCACTTGTTTTGGATTTAGCACACTCGATATGTGGTCAATATTGTGGCCTTATTGAGCAAATTCGTGGTAAGAAAAAATTGGAACAGCCAAACTGCTCTTACTACTCCCCTGCATCTCCAGGACACACGACATATCATTAGGAATTAGGATTTTTGTATAAGAGAACTAAAAGGTGTGATTTTGCTCCCTGGTATGTTATAATTTAGGTACTAAAATCGTTACTTGATATGCACAAGTGTTTTGGCTTAGAAATCAGATCAGGCGCTCCATGTCATAGAACCTTGGTTTGACCACCATTGCCTGATTATCTTCTGAGATGTGACTTGGCACAAGTTATGAATACAAGCATACACCTTCCACACTTTAATCACCTGTATTCTTTTCCTTTGGATTTATCAGAGTGGGATTCTTTACACTGGGGGAGAGGACCGTGGTATCACTGCTTGGGATCTGTCCAGTGGCAAAGTCTCCTCACGCATCGAAAGCGCTCATGGAACTCGTGTAAAAGGAATTGTCACTTTTGATAGCTGTAAGAATGGATCAGAGCTCTCCAATCTAATTGCTTCGGCTTCATCTGATGGTGTCGTAAGGGTATGGGATGTTCGGACGATGGGGAATACAAACTCTACTCCATTAGCAGAGGCTAACACAAAAGCAAGGATAACCTGTCTTGCTGGAACATCACTGAAATGTAAGTCCTGGAAAGTTTCGTATAGAAAAGATGTAGAAATTGCCAATAAAAATGCTTTCTGTTGGCTATTATAAGATGATCTTAAACCTATATTTTCATGTTCTGAGCTATTCTGAAAGAATTCAGTTGAGTCTATAAGTTTCCTCATTTGTGGTCACTTTTTGTGACGTTATGTTAACAGTATTCTTTTGCTTATGTTTTGTGAGAGATACGTGAATTTTGGCTGTCTCCTAGGATTATTACTTCCTTCTAGGTCGAAAGATACATACTCCCTTTTGTAATGAAATCATGACGTTCAGACAAGAGAGACTAAACACAAATTAAGCTGCACCCCTTGTCTGGAACTTCATGATTTCAAGAATGGAAACGTTTATCAGGTGTATGATCCTCTGTTGAGAAGCATTTGTTAGTATTGCTATTTCATTCATGCTTCTTAGAAAAATAAATTCATCTACTTTTAGTGGTGCTATGGTATATTTTATTGTCACCTAAAAATAATGCTGTGTATGAATCTGAAAATACAAAGAGATGCAAAATCCCTGATGCTTTTTTATTTTTTCAACTTCTGTTTTACTAGTAACAGTTCTTCAGCTTTACCTCATCTATTGAGTATTGATTTCTTGCTCGTATTGTGGCACTACTGATTGCAGGAGTAAAGGAGAGTGCAAGTGAAGATCAAATGAAGTAGATTATCAAAGAGCAGCTGTTCTTCCATTTTTCGTAATGTCTAGTTTACCCCTGCTGTTGAAGAATTGGACCTGGAAGTATCAGAGAACTGCACATGAAGGGAAAGATCGAAACTGAAAATTCAGCATGCAAGCATTTGCTGGTTGGATTTGAAGTGTATCAATAGTCGTCAATCATACATCAGCGTTGTTTAGCTTGATGGTGTAAACTGTTTTTAACAACGCTTTATGAGATTGTGTGAGTTGATTTTACTACAAGTTTTGCAATGAAAACCATTCTGAGTGTTAACTAGGTAGCTTGCCTCAACTATCAGAAGCCCTCATTCATTTGACTAATGCATTGTTGTGAATTGATCCATATTTCAAATCTCTACTGAGTTCCTTCAACCTAATGTTACTGTTAATTTGCATATATTGTGAGAAAACTCAGTAAAGAAGCTTCAACATATTATTATTAGGTACATCAGGGTTGGTATTGGAGCTCTGCCTGAAAGAGCCTGCAGAGGAAAAAAAAAATTGGCGCAAGTTTGGCTTCGGCGCGTGAAACTGCTTAATTCGCAGGTTGTGTTATTTTAACTTGTATACTTTTATAAGGATCAATTGTGAGGCTCATGGAAAGAGTCTCAACCTCTCATGGTTTGTGTGGTGTGGGTAAATCATAAGAAATAATATTATCTTGCTAGTTAAAAAAAAGATAGACTAATTTAAATAGCCAGTGATCTAAAGCATATTAATCTCAGGTTGTTACAGAATAGTATTAGAGCTGACCTTGTGTCACGGATGTGTACGGTCAAGAGTGTAAATATGCTGTGCATGACGCGAGCTTTGCAGTATTATGATATGACACGTATACGGGTACTGATATATGGATGTGGCCAAAGAGGTCGATCATATATGTCTGTCCTTTGTGTAGGTAAGTTACCTCGAGGACGTCAAATGTTTTGAAGATAAGAATCTGTGAGGCCTATGAAAAAAGGTTCAAATTTCATAGTTTGTGGTGTTGGTAAATCATGAAAAATAATCTCGTCTTGCTAGTTCAAATAGAGATAGAATAACTTAAATAATGAGTGACCTAAAGCATAGTAACTTTTTTACACAAAGCGAAGACGAAAACGTAAACATATTTCTATGCATGTATGACCCACACAGCGTGTGCGTGAACATAAACCATATTTAAACCTAAGTTGTTACATCAATATAATTCATTTGAATGAATCCAAATGATGATTTCCAAGTGCCATTCAAAGGGTTATGCGGATGCGCTGTTAAAGTTCTTCACCAAAAAAATGCTATGTGAAGTATGAACTGAGCACTTCCTACGACTATATAAAGGGGCAGAAATAAGATACATGACCAATAAGTACGTGCTACTGTGTTAGCCATCCAGATGTCAAATGAAGGACCAGAATGTCAGGCTGATCATAGTTTCAAATGGTTCATACTCTATTTTCAGGGTACATTATTGGAAACAGTAATAGCTAACCAATGCTCGGACACACTTAACATCAAGAGATAACCAAAACATTGCCCAGAATATTCTTGGAGGGAAACACCACACCACCATATTCATTTTACTCTGCAGAACTAACAGGCAGATACCTACACGGGCAGCCATCTCAAACGATGTGCTCAGCCAAGGCAAGGATCTTCAGATGCTTCTTCTTCCTGAGTTCATGGGGGACAGGACCGAAGACACGAGTACCGATCAGCTCACCTTTGTTGTTCACAAGGACTACAGCATTGTCGTCGAACTGGATCTCACTGCCGTCATTGCGTCCTCTCTTCATGGCAGCACGGACAACCACGCCATAGACCACGTCTCCTTTCTTGACCTTACCACGAGGCTGTGCTTCCTTTACAGAGCCGATGATCGTGTCGCCAAGCCTTGCTCCTTTCTTCCCCCTCAAGGACTGTATGCACATGACCCGCTTGGCTCCAGAATTGTCCACAACCTTGAGGTTGGTTCTCATCTGGATGAATGTTCTGATTTGCTGAAAATGCAAAAAACAACTTATAATCTACAACATAAGAACATCCACCCTGAGACATAGCATTTCAAGGAAACTTGATGTTCAAGAAGATATATTGTTAGCTTCACACCACGTACATGTTATGAGAATTTATTTTATTTCAGAAACTCATTTCAGAATACCTAATAGTATCATCTTGGTTTCAGAAAACTGATAATCCTACTATTCCACAATTATCAGTAGACAATGCAAAATTAAGGCAGCTAAGAAAGGGTTCGGATACTATCAAAGACAATTGTCAATTATCAGCTTTAGATTGTCAGTTCTATTATACTATTATGGATGCAAGCCCAAACCAATGGTTATTTCGAACAGTGGGTATGTGCTAGCTCAATGATATGCTTGTTCTTTTAAGAAGCAGCTTACCTGACTGATGGCATCACATTGAGATGGTCTTGTCACTGTTTCAACAGACAAGTTAACAGCTCCAAAAAAATTATTTCCAAGGCTTCCCATCAAAGTTCGTCCGACTGCATGGATAACAAATACATATTAACTGCGAAAAAGAACAGCATAATTATCACTGATTCTAGGTAAGATCTTGTTGACCTAGCTAGGATAACAACTTCTTACGGTCAAGCAATAAAACTACTGAAACAGATCATGATTCCCAGCCAAATCACATCCACAAAAAACACCAACATTTCAGTAATAAAAAGGAAGCATAAAGACAACCATTATTAGAAACCACAGCTGAATAATATAGTACTTTTATTTCCACTATGTGGAGGCAGATGATAACATATACACTTTAAATGGATGGTGGAATAGTGAAACGGGGCTGGATAACAACGGTACCTGATGAGCACTTTGACCTCAGGAACGCCGCCATTTCCTGCAACCCTGGCCTTCACCCGAGCTTTCCTGCAAGAGAAATTGGTTAAACTGAGCAGAGCAAGAAGCTTCGCAGTAACACTAGAATCAAACCCATGGCCACACAGAGACTTGTATGACCAGGTCTCTTAAGAGGTGGCCGCTGAGGGAGATAGACAGGATAACCGGAAACATGCGGAGGTCAGCCTCGGCGTCTGGATCAGGAGAACCCTACCGAGACGAGAGGGCGGCAGCAGCAGCCGGCTCCGGCGTGGGGGCGGCGGCGGCGGGAGAGACAGGTCGCAGAGACAGAGCAGAGCAGGTGAGGAAGGGAGGAGTAGTAGGGCTTTCTGTTTCCTCGAGTTGGGCCGACGTAGGCCGAGGCCCATACCTAAGACTGGGCGTACGGACACAGCCGGCTCATCCTGCGCTTTATCAGAGATGCGGCCCATCCCCCGGTCATGAAACATAAAGATTCTTGTTTCTTTTTCTGGCCTACCATCTTCGTAGTTTTTCTTTTTAAGGCGCCTACCATCTTCGTAGTTGCTCATCACTGAATATACGAGGGATTTCTGCTGAACCTGCTATAGTAAAAAAAAAGATGTTCACAAGAACCAGGTGGTCAGGATTGTATTTCATCAAAGCCTACAGCATGACACAAAAATTTATCCAATGATAAGGGAGTTTTATTTTTCTGACGCAACACAGGACAAATTACCTAAACAAGCTAAGAGTAATATATAAATCAGAGCCTCACATACCTAAACAAGATCATATATTACTATTTAATTTAAAACTTTGCAGACTAAAATTACGTACACATGTATTAGGTTCATATTTTGATACCTAGGCTCTTATTTCACACCCCATAGTCGTCGGTCAGGTCGTCAGCCAGCCATCAGCATCTCTGAAGGTACGTAAACATGAGGTAGATAGATAAGATTAGGGATCGTCTCATCGAGAGAGGTCACGATCACTAATTCTTTTATCAAATTTGGTACTGACGTAGGTACAGATGAGTGCAACCTAAACAACTGTCCAAGACAGATATGATTAATTATTACAAAAACCGGTTAAGGACAAGGGTACATAAGAATTGTCTCGATTCAGTACTATATATGCAGTGAATATTAAGTGCACGCGTTTGAATTCAGTTCAGCATATTTTTCTCAGATTTCTGCATACTGTCTCTCACACACATCACAATTTGGTTTATATATGTACGTACATGTATGAAGATAAATCCAAGAGATATATATCACGGATACCTGCTCAAGTCTTGCTTTTAAAAAATTACAATCTAATATTCGAAAAAAATTCAAGTCTTACAAAGATCCTACTCGTGCATATATGGTTCCGCACATGTGAAATTTCTCACGCACAAAACGTAAAAACCGTGTGCAAAGGAAGGAAGAACTTAGCCGCAACCACACATCTTAATTACTTGTTATTATCTTATTTAACTGGTAAACATTGTGCTAGTTTAATTTAGTAATTTAGCTGCTCAATCAGTAGCGTCATGCCTGATACATCACACTACAATCACATGACAAAGAAATATACTAATTAACAAAGCAATGATTGATCCGTTTGTTGTTGTTGTTGTTGTTGTTGTTGTTGTTGTTGTTGTTGTTGTTGTTTCGATGAAGCAAGCGACGGTGGTATATAGGAGTGAATATATACGTGGCCCATGTCCGCAAGTAACCAGGGAAGAGATGGTCGTATAACACGTCGAGAAATAATTTAAAACACACAATAATAGTGGCATTTGCTTATCTCAATAAGCAAGAAGATAATGTTGCCGCCTCGTCGACTGGCAATGGAGCTCAAGTAATCCAATCCTTGTCCGCTGTCGGCTGATCAAAGTCAGAAGACACGTCGGATTCGATGATTCGATCGAGCTTGCATCTTGTTGCAAAGTCAGAGGACATTCCTTTCAAAAAAAAAAAGTCAGAGGACATCGATCGATGGCTCGCCGCCAGCAAAGAAACCCTACACGTCGCCACGTCACCGCTCGCCTACGTATAGCATGGCACACATGTGTACGCGCCGCGCGTATCGTATCCGTACACTAGTCGCTTGCTCGTTGCGGCCACTGCCGTGATATATGGGCGTTCAGATGATAAGCTCCGGTAGCCACATGCGCACTGATCTGTCACTCGATCGGTTGTTCAGTTTGGTTTCTTGGGTTTTGCAAAGGTCAGACGACAGCGAGGTCGTCGACTGAATAAGCGAACAGGTAGTACTGCCAGTAGATTATCAGATGCAACTTGCACTTTCTTCTGATAATTTTCTTTTTTGTGAATGAGTATTCTTCTGATAATTGATTGAAAGTACCCCAGCCTGCCAACCTCATTGCGTTATTGCATCGTTGTCTGAAAAGTCTAACACAAGTGAGATACTTGCCATTTTTTAACGATGTTCTTATGGAAAAGTACTTGGAATATCTTGCAAATTTCTAATGCACAAGTTCTCAAAGAAGGAACGCCCTCGCTCAACTCTTTTGTCACGGTTACTAATTTCATATCATAGATCATCATGCAGTATGTTGTTGATCTATCTCATCTCTGGAAAAAAAATTTGGCGAGGAAACTTTTGGTAGGGAGATAGACTAACCTTGAACGGGTTTGCAGTATTTCTCCTTATTGGGAGTTAAGAAGCTAGCTTTGATGAGATGTTTTACTATCTTCTTAACGTAATTCAGATTATATTACCTTTAAATAGGAAATGGATGTGGTTTCAGGACGTGTGTGAGCCAAACGTTTTAGATTTTAACCACCATGTACAGATTTTATGATGTAAAATGTCATGATAGATTTATCACAAAAAGTGCATTCATACGATGTATCAATTTTATTTTAAACCATGTATCTTATTTTATATAAACTTGCTTGTCAAATGTGTCAAATCGTGGAATATATCTATGTTCTAAAGGATCGTTTCGAGGGAGTAGGCGCTTTGATTGACAGCGAGATTCATTCAGAATAGCATAATTGTGACCCTCGACCACAATCTAATCAAGCTTGTTGGCAAACATTTGACTTTTGACTAACTGATTGCATTTTGTACGTGGTTGCAAGCCAAGCCTAGGCAAGTCAAATTTGAGGGGTCGTCCATGCGTCACTGCATGATGGCATAAGATGGCAAAGGGAGACGTGAAAGCAACTCCTCTGTAGCCCTAGCTAGTCCCTCAAGTCCAATTGACAAAAAAAAAAGATTAACTGACGAAAGAGTATTTATATCCAGTGCTTCTAGTGATATTATTTCGTGTGGCATGATAATTAATAAGTTGCCACAGGTGAAGCGCTGTTTGATCCCTTGCCCTATACTTGTGTAAGAAAAAGAGTATGATAAGCTTATTAAAGTACTTGATTTGTTCGAGCAAAAGTCAGACCTCGAAATGACAAATATGATATGTATTATGCACATCAGTATAAAGAGAAAATGATTATCAGTGATACATCGTTGCTCTTCGTCCTTATCAAAACAAAATTAACAGAAACAAGCACTCCTTATGTGGTATTCTCCAAACCACCACCAAATTGACACCTACCTCAAGAATTTTAAAAAACGACAATCGACACGAACATTTACACAGTGACTAGAAAGGGTGGCTAAGCGCATGTAAACCAATACAATTTGCTCCATTGTTATAATCATGTTACATCAAATTACTTCACCGCAGACTAATTAATCTGACCAAGAAATCCATTTCTCTCCACCTATATATTCGTGCATCCACTGTAATAGAGCCAAATGTCAACACCGCGTCTGCATTATTTTCCTAAAGTAAGCAAACATACTCCTACACGCTAGGTAGCTGTTTCACGGCCAACTAATCTGACTAAGAAAATTCATTTCTCTAATTATATGTTCGTGCACCGTAGTACCATTTTATTTTATTTTTTTGTTTCGAAATAACCTGCACCCGTACGTAGTAACATAGCCCAGTGTCAACCTTGAATCTGCATTATTGTCCTAAAGTAATCTCCAACAGACGCTTGCTAGTTGTTCTATCTTGTCAAATTATTGTTAGCTAACCATACATTTAGAGTAGATTTTGTAGAATTGTCACGGAGCTATTTATAATAAACCGTATCTCCACAAAACTGCGCAAGTAGCTTGGTCATTAGGTTTACAGGGCTAGGGGGAAAACATCTTCTCTAAAATATGTAATTTTTGTGACAAATCTATGCAAAGTACATATTATTTTTTGTGTAGTCATTGCAGATTAAAATCTAGAGCTGTACGATATATCTCGTCATATAAATCCTTGTCGTTCCTTGACATCTACTGTACATGCATGTCATGAAAAGCAAGTCAGAAGTGAAAAAAAAATGAGGAAAATTGATCAATTTTTCTAATAAAAGAGTATTCCTGAATAAATAGTCGCAATGGCTTATCGTATCGTGGTGTTCGAACCGTACGGCCGAGAAAGTGTCTACTCTTGTTGGCAGCCGCGCTGGGTATCGATCGTGGGCGCCACCGAGGTACGGTCGGGTCGCCGTCGACCACTAGCTAGCCTCCTATACATACGGGGTGTACGGAGCCGTACTTCCGGCAAACAATGTTGGAGCTAACTAGTGAAGGAGTAGTAGCTCGAAGCTAAAAAAGAAAAAAAGCAAGTTACGAGTCAGTCAAGTTCAGGCAGCAGTGACCGGCCGGCGGCGATGGCGAAGGTGGCGTCGCACGGGGCGTTCCAAGGCGAGAGTCCGCCGGACTACGCGCTGGCGCCGCTCATCATCCTGCAAATCTGCCTCGTCCTCGATCGTCGTCACACGCGGCCTCGCGCGCCCACCTCCTCAGCCCGCTCCGGCGCGCAGCCGCGGGGGATCATCGCCGAGATCATCGTGAGCACGACACCGCCTTTATTTGCTCGTTTCCGTATCTGCTACTAGTTTGCTTTATATATGCAGCACGTGGCCTTCGATCGGGCTGTCGACGCCGCGCGCCGCCCAGCCCAGCCGGCCGCCGGTGAGCCGAGTCTTGTTTCCGCGTGACGAATTTGTCCGTCGATCGCCGGCATGCGCGACAAGCCATCTCTGTGAGTACTTATTTGCGAACTCTATAGATAAAGGGCGCGTTCGGTTGCCTGATTTCTCGCTGCAGCCGCAGCTTTTAGTACAACACAGCAACAAAAACAGCTCCGGAACAGGCCTAAAATGAGTGGCCCAAGATCAAGAAGTATCTCGTTGACAAAAAATAAGAGATTTATAATTGGTAAGGGCTGTAGCTAGAGCCATGAGGGCGGCTGTAGGAGAGGCGGCTGAGATCATCAGTATCCTGATCAGGGACCATGATTGAAAGGCATTACTGGTTGATTATTTCTCTTCGAAGGATCGATGCAAGTACGATAGCATCATTTGGATACTAGCTCAGCATAGACCTGTAATCTTTGTGATGAGTTCGTTCCTAGTGGCCGTGTATATAACAGTACGTCAAGAACAACACGTATGAGAAATTATGCACATTTAACAGTAATGTGACGCATGCAAAAATAGAAGCAAATTGACCTGGACGCTTTCCAAGAGCACATAGGGGGAAAATACCATATGCTTGACGAAGTCATTTCATCAAGGATCAGATTAGTGGACGAGGCGTGATGGACTGCCTCAGGGAGGCATTGACCCACACAAGCGGCTGCCAGACCATGATGAGTTCCACGTGGGGTTATTAGAAAAAGGCCGGAGAGGACAACGAATTTCAAATACTCCACAAATTGAGTTTGTAGCTACTCCCTCCGTCCCAAAATAAATGTTTTTTAGATTTTCAAACATCTACTTTTGACCATTCGTTTTATTCAAAAAATTTGTAAAAATATTATTTATTTTATTATGAAATGTTTTATTTTTGTAAATTTTTTGAATAAGATGAATGGTCAAACGTTGATTTTAAAAGTTAAAAACGTCACTTATTTTGAAGATCCGAGCCCCCTCCCCCCCCCCCCTCCACAATTCAACTGTTGATAGTTAGCTCATATAGAGTATCGTGCACGTTTATGATCATGTGCTGATTTATTTTTTTTAGAAAAATAAATTTATCGTAGCCAGATCAGGAAATACTAACAGCAAACTCATGCCAGCTTGGAGATGGATAAACTCATGCCTCGCGTGTCTTGTAGACTATCTAGAGACGAAGTTTGTAAGAGAGATTGTTTCTTAGGGCAATTACAATGTATATGAACTACTTTATCTTATATAAGTGGAACTCACAACAACAACCATCAGCCACAGACTGCTCTACAATGGCATAGCTTAGAGCACGAGTGAGACGCACATCAGTAGCTCTTGTGTGCGGTAGTGAAGGATGAGAAGAAAAAATATTTTTTATCCTTACAATAAGATCATAAGCTTATGCAGTGCAGAGCTTTGGCCTTGGCACGTCAACTGGGGCCACTAATTGTCACTTAGGATAATACTACCATTAGCCAATATATATAAAGAACAAAGTGAAAATCTACAAGTAGAGCGACTTGGTATATCATTCAGACACTTGACAAATTAGCACAATACAAAATAGAATGAGATAAAACTAAAGTACTACCACCTAATTAGGAGGATGTTGATTATTGTATTACCGGGGTGGGGGGAAGGAGCAAAGTGTGATGTTAATGTCCTGATCCTCTTCGCTCTATAACAGATGCAATCCAATACAAAACAGAACAATTCAGTGGCCACTAGATTAGAAACCTAGATTAGGAGAGAAAGATTAAGATCAATAACATGAGGGTGAGGCC
>BCLF01000105.1:515317-526172 GCA_001602275.1 Zoysia japonica | reverse complement strand
CCCCCCCCCCCGATAATTTCATTCATCCAAGTCCTGAACTTTAGGTGGAGAACTGGAACTCCGTTTCAGTGTTCTTCTGTGCGATCGATGTCAGCAGCATCGTGTTTTTTTGTTTTGGAGGTAGCATCGTCATCGGTCTATAGTTTGAACAATAGCAGCCGTGAAATAATTGCAAAGACTAGTAGGAGTAGTAGTATGAAAGAGACCCAAGAAGTCGCCAGCTGTATTCGGTGTCACTCATTTCCAAAATTAGCCAATGGTCAATTAATTAGAACCGGCCTTATCCTCCTCAAGCTAGCTAGGAATACAGCGCTGAGCCATACTGCTTGCGATTCTTTGGCAGGGTTTTAAAAACCAGTAGAAACTAATTAGTTTTCACGATCGGACGACCTTTTTTTTTAAAAAAAAAGATATTATTACTATAGAAAAAAATAAAAAATAGTCAGTTTTACTGGCTAAGTGGTCCAGTTTTTGCCACTGTAGAAAATGGCACTGTACTCCGTGTTTTTGAAACCTTGGTTGGTGGATCAGCAGGCAGGTCAGATCCCGAGTTGTATCCGGGCGAGGAGAGACCTGCCTCAGATGCAGGACGCTGCTGCCTCCTCCCTGGTGATAGCCGATTGCACGGAGATTGCGAGGAGAGACCTGCCTCTCTTTTTTTTCCTTTTTTTCTATAAAATTGAATTGATTTTTATGAAATTTTTGTAAAATTTCTGCATTTCAAACGGGCCTCAGGAGTATTTTTTTTCTTGTTTCATTTGCTGGGATAGATTTTACTGATCGTCAATGGTTTTCAGTAGCACATGACAAATAAAAGATGTCTCTAGCATCTCACAGAGATAAACAAAATCCTAAAGGCAGGAGCAGCCTGCGCCACGCTTGAGGGGAGGCACTACTGCAGTCAGTTTATTTCCAGAAAGATTCGAGAATCCCATCAAGAGCATATTTCTGGAAAAACCTCTCGTATCCAAGTAGCCCACACGCCTTTCCAACCGTCTAGCGGGCGCGCAGCACGTCCTTGCGTTCAGATTGCACAGCGTTTTTTTATTTGACAAATTGTGCGTACCGTTGAATTTATCAAGGGATGAACGGGGGCAGCTTCCTAGGGACGGTTCACTGCAGCCGCTTTCTAATTGTTGCCCTTTTCTTTCTTCAGACGTCAAAGTCAACTCCAATTATAGAGTGAAAAATACTGTAATTTGAATTTTATACTGCATTATTGGAGAGAAAAATGAGTCGCAGGATGGCTACCTAGTTGCTGCCATTGACTTGTAGATCTCTAGCTTGCTTAATCAACAATAAGTGTTCAGATAGTAGTAGTTGCAGTAGGAAGTAAAGGGTTTCCACAAGTATTACTATACAAACCTTTGTTAGGATAACAATTTTAGTTTAAAAATGAACTTGAGTTGTTGTCATAGCAACAAGAATTAAAAACAGAGGGAATAATTTAATTACTTGAAGGAAAACAAATTAGGTCTTCAGATGAAATAAATTGTCTGGCTTGTTTTGTCTATGGACTTTGTTTTTGTTAGTAACTTATCTACGAACTGTCTATTTTTTGCAATCTGTATATGAATGTATATTTGATCAAGTGCTCATATGCTTGTTCTGGCTTGCCTTGTATGGTGCAGGGAGGAATTCTGCTGGGCCCGTCGGCGCTGGGCCGGAGCACCAAGTTCTTGCAGGCCGTGTTCCCACCTCGGAGCATGACGGTGTTGGACACGCTATCCAACCTTGGCCTGCTCTTCTTCCTGTTCCTCGTCGGTCTCGAGCTCGACGTCTCGACGATCCGCCGGACCGGCAAGAAGGCCCTTGCCATCGCACTTGCGGGTATATCCCTCCCGTTCGCTCTTGGCATCGGCACGTCGTTCGCGTTCCGTGCCACCATCGTCAAGGGCGCGCCACAGGGGCCATTCCTGGTGTTCATGGGCGTGGCGCTATCCATCACCGCCTTCCCGGTTCTCGCTCGTATCCTGGCGGAGTTGAAGCTGCTGACCACCGACCTTGGTCGCATGGCCATGTCTGCCGCGGCAGTCAATGATGTCGCTGCCTGGATCCTGCTCGCGCTCGCCATTGCGCTCTCGGGTTCCGGCTCACCGATCATCTCTCTCTGGGTGCTGCTCACCGCTGCCGGCTTCGTTATCGCAGTCTGCTTTTTCCTACGCCCGGTGCTGGCATGGATGGCACGACAGTCACCCGAGGGTGAGCCAGTCAAAGAGGTTTACATCTGTGCCACCCTTTCCATCGTCCTCGCTGCCGGTTTCATCACCGACACGATCGGCATCCATGCTCTGTTTGGTGCCTTCATGGTCGGCATCGTGATGCCCAAAGACGGACCTTTTGCCGGCGTGCTCATCGAGAAGGTGGAGGACCTCATCTCGGGCCTCTTCCTCCCGCTCTACTTCGTGTCAAGCGGCCTCAAGACCAATGTCGCCACCATCAAGGGAGCCAAGTCCTGGGGGTTGCTCGTGCTCGTCATTGCAAACGCGTGCCTCGGCAAGATTGGTGGCACGGTGATCACGTCGCTGTTCGTCAAGATTCCGGTCCGGGAGGCGCTCACGCTTGGCTTCCTCATGAACACCAAGGGGCTCGTCGAGCTCATCGTCCTCAACATCGGCAGGGACCGCAAGGTGCTGAACGACGAGTCGTTCGCCATCCTGGTCCTCATGGCGCTGTTCACCACCTTCATCACGACGCCCGTCGTCATGGCCATCTACAAGCCAGCGCGCCCGTCGGTGCCGTACAAGCGCCGCACGGTGGAGTGCGCGCCAGGGGACGCGGACAGCGAGCTCCGCGTGCTGGCCTGCTTCCACTCCAACCGCCACATCCCGACGCTGCTCAACCTGGTGGAGGCGTCGCGCGGCACCGGGCGCCGCCGCCTCACCATGTACGCGATGCACCTGGTGGAGCTCTCCGAGCGGTCCTCGGCGATCACGCTGGTGCAGCGCGCTCGGCGTGACGGTATGCCGTTCTTCAACAGCAAGGAGCAGCGGACGGAGCAGATGGTGGTGGCGTTCGAGGCGTTCCAGCAGCTGAGCGCCGTGAAGGTGCGCCCCATGACAGCCATCTCCGACCTGGACACGATCCACCGCGACGTCATCGATAGTGCCGCCGACAAGCGGGCCGCCATCGTCATCATGCCTTACCACAAGACGCTCCAGCATGACGGCTGCTTCCACTCGCTCGGCTCAGCCTACCACGCCATCAACAAGCGCGTGCTTCGCGAGGCGCCCTGCTCCGTCGCCATCCTCGTCGACCGCGGCCTCGGCGGGCACGCCCAGGTGTCGGCCAAGAACGTCGCGTTCTCTGTCGCCGTGCTCTTCTTCGGCGGGCCCGATGACCGCGAGGCGCTGGCGTACGCGACGCGAATGGCGGAGCACCCCGGTGTCGCCGTCACGCTGGCCAGGTTCCAGCCGAACCGCCCGCAGTCAGACGAAGACAACCACGCCGACGAGGAGGCGGTCGACGCGTTCAAGGCGAAGATGGGAGCCGTGAAGGACGGCTCCGTGCGGTTCGAGGAACGGGAAGCGTGCACCAAGGCGGAGGTGCTGGAGACCATCGAGTCGCTGTCCAATTTCAACGTGTTCCTGGTGGGCCGGATGCCGCCGACGGCGCCGCTGGTGGAGAATCCGGACGAGCTGGGACCCGTGGGCAGCTACCTGGTATCGTCGGAGTTCAGGACGTCAGCGTCGGTGCTGGTGATAAGGAGGTACGACCCTGCGACGAACCCCAAGAGCAAGAGGTTCGACCCAAAGGTGAAACCGCCGATCGCGACGGAGGAGGACGCGCTGGACGAGGCTGGCACCGCCACCGTGGTGCCCGTCACCAGCTCGCCGGTGGACCACATTGTATGAGCAAACGGAGATGAGCCGGCTTTCTCATCGCTGGCTGATGGCGTATGCATACTTAGAAGCATGATGAGGTGTGCCGGCTGTTGTAAGTTCTCTGTATCATTTCGCATGTTGCTCTGATGAGCGTTAGTGTCAGCTTAGAGCATGGCCCGTACGTGGACCGATGCTAAGGATCGTCCCGCACGTTGATGTTGTGCGCGCACGTGCCATAGTAGTACCAGATGAGCTGATGAAATGTAAATATATTATCGCATAAGTATTGGTGTTATTCATGTGTCTTTGGGCCGATCACTGGCACTGTAACACGCAAGTATTCTCTTTTCAGGGCATCCCATGGCGGTCATTGTATACTTCAGTTTTTAAAATAAGATTATTAGTGTTGATCTCTCATAGTATTGTTTATCATAATATTTCCCCTTATTCGTGGCTCATGAAGAACTTCTCTACTTCAAAAAAAAAAAAAACATTTATGAATACGCTTTCCTTTGCGGTTGGCGTATCTCCGAATTGCCTTTCGCTCCACCAGCGCCACGTCATCACCTATCAGATAGGGCGCTCGCGCCGACCAACTGCCGCTCTGTCGCCCGTGCACGCCGGCCGCACAAATGGCGCTTCGGCAGCTGCTCCGCCCGCTACTCCCGTCGCCTCCTCACCACCCTAACCTTCACGTCGCACCCCAACATCCCCCCTCCCCTTCACCCGCCGCTGTCACGACTCGCCGCGTGGCGGCCGCATCGCTTGTCCTGCTCGCCGCGGCGACCCCCGCTCTGCCGCGCCCCGCCCTCGGCGAGCCTGGTGGCGAGGACGTCGATGAGGCCCGCGTCGTCCGCCTGTTCGAGGTGCTCCTCGCCCTCTTTTCTCCCGCCGCGTCCTCGTAGCAGCGGGAAAACCTGACCCCCATCCGCGCGGCGTTGCGAGTGTGTGCAGGAGGCGTCGCCGTCGGTGGTGTTCATCAAGGACCTCGTCGTCGCGGGGCCGCAGGGAAAGGGAGGTGGTGGAGAGTATGACGAGGAGGAGGGCGGCGCCAAGGTGGAAGGGACGGGGTCGGGCTTCGTCTGGGACTCTGCGGGCCACATTGTAAGCGTTTTCTGCTGGCCTTCCTGTCTAAATTTCTCAATTTTAGCATCGTATTAGGTTCAGTACTAATTACTGATTAGTAGTTCGCTTTGGGATACAGAAGTACACTGTTTCCGGTGCTGGAGACGTGTTCCAAGAATTAAAAGCCACCTTACACCAGCAATACACATACTATCAAATAGGAGTATGATCCAATGGAATTTGATGAACATTCATAGTAATAAATACACATTGTTTTCTAAATGATGATGTTGCAACGTTATAACTGGCAATTAAAATTCACCATCTTGGAAACGGGAACACTGCTTTTAGTAGATTCTCAAAAAATCTGTATTATCGTGTAAATTTTGTTCGTTTGTGTCCTGTTCTATTCCAGTGCTTGTTACTATATTTATTTTGGCACATTAAAATTTGTGTCCCAGATAAGATATGCTATGAGATTTTCAGGTCCATTTTGGCCATTGAAATCCATTACTTTGAATCTGAGATTGATTGGTTTCTTTGCTGCATCAGGTGACAAATTACCACGTCGTTGCAAAATTAGCTGGAGATGGCGCCGCATTTCATCGATGCAAGGTTGCTTACTGGTGTATTGCAAGTATGCACTGCTGACAGTACTTGTTGCTGTTTGCAGCTTTTAACCATTGCTTGGCTGTTGTCATAGGTTTTCTTGGAGGATTCTATTGGCAATAGTTACTCTAAGGAGGGCAGGTTAATAGGTTATGATCCAGCATATGATCTTGCTGTTCTGAAGGTTTGAATTGCATTGTTTGTGGCTGAAGTTTCTGTGATCTGAAATTGGTTCCAAGTTGCCATCTTTGAATCCAGATTAGTGCCGCAGGTTGATGGTGATGGTGAGAAGCTGAGGCCTGCTCTGATCGGCACATCAAAGGGTCTGCGAGTTGGGCAGAGCTGCTTTGCTATTGGCAATCCTTATGGATATGAGCATACTCTAACTACTGGGGTAATGATGCTTTAAATAGTTCCTTAAATCTTTCCTTATACACAGGTTTGTGAAATTACCACATTCCATTACCAATTGAATGCATTATGGATAATGTTACAGCTACAGACCCAGAGTGTTATTATGGTGTGATTACTGAAACTTCTTGTAGGTGGTTAGTGGATTGGGGAGGGAGATACCGTCGCCCAATGGGAGAGCAATTCGTGGGGCTATACAAACAGATGCTGCTATAAATTCTGGTAATAAATTGCTTCGTGTAACATGTAAGGATTACTGCAAACAATTTAATCTGTTTAAGCATTCTCAGGAACCTGGTGTCTCAGGATCAATTTTCTGGCCTACACAAATGGTTTTCCTTGTGCTGAATTATGATGAGCATGAGGCTTATTTTAGTTTTGTCAGGCATTGTGCCTGATTGCATGTTAAACGTAGGGATTAGGAGGGTCTTTTTCTCTCAAAGGAGAATTTAGAAAGAGCGCCAATGAGGGTCATGCCAGACATTAAGCAGGGTCAGATACATTTTTTCTTGGACAGGATGCCGCAAGAATGGGCAACAGAGAGCATATTCTGCTAGTTCATTGTTTAGGCAGCCAAACCTCTTTGGGCCTATTTGATAAGGTTGATTTGGCCCAATTGCCCAGTGGTCTCTGGAGTGAAGGGCTTGAATTAGAATACTGAAACAACCTGGGTTATTCCACCTTTCCTCATTTTATTCCTATTCTTTTCTCATTGTTTGATACACACTATTTGTTGGGTGAATATGAATATTTCATATGCTGCAGGTTCCATTCTATTCCATTTTTACAGCATTTTCTTTCTTCCAGGTAATTCAGGAGGTCCACTTATTGATTCTTATGGCCATGTTATTGGTGTTAATACAGCTACATTCACACGTAAAGGTAATGTTTCTTGATTTTATTCAACAGTCAGTATTTCCTGAATATATAATCATAGATGGCTCATTTGCATGTTCTGTCAAGTACGAATATGTTCGACTTAGAGAAGGTCTTTAGTTTTTGGCCAAGAACATAAGCCCCTAGTTCTAATAAAAGCCACACTATTTCAAGCCTTTTGAGTCGGGCTGCTAAGCCCTGATTCCTGTATGAGTAAAGGAACGTTTAACAGAATGTCAAGACCGAAATCAGTTCTCCTATTCATGATATTCCCTAAATAGCAGGCAAGGTTACTATCCTTGTGTGCTCTAGACCACTACTGGAATTTTGGGGTCACGCTCACGCCTTTCCCTCTCCCCTGATTTGTGGGGAACCTTGATTTCAGGTCATAGTCATACTAAGCTGACCGCTATATAAGTTTGATTCTGGCGCGCTTGGTCCCAAATTCGCTATTCCTTAAAGATAAGTCCATGCCGCTCAAATTTTTTTTTTTAAAAAAAAAATAAAAATCCACAGATCAGTATCCTCTGTTCACACGATTTGTGCTTGTGTTGACTCTGTCCCTCTCAATTTAAGCCAAGGGACATTTCAACTTATTGCTTTGTGTACGATGATTATGTACCAGACGACCATGATATTTCTGTTCCTAGTGCACGCCACGCTTAGGCAGAGATCGCGTGAATTGATTTCAGACGCGTTAATCTTGCTGTTCAGGATATCGTATTGATAAGATATGCAATCCGTACCAAATCTTCTTTTTTGCAGGATCCGGGATCTCATCGGGTGTAAATTTTGCCATCCCCGTCGACACTGTTGTACAGTCAGTTCCAAATCTAATCGTGTACGGGACCTCTGTGAGCAACAGGTTTTAGCTCCGTCGCTTGTACGTTGCCTACTAAAGTACTACAGTGGTAAACGCCTGTCCTTACTGCCACGCTCATTTCTGCTTAAGATAGTACTTGTACGGTAAGGTACGGTACCTGTTCGATCGTTTGGGTATGAAAAACTTGAGACATCGTGTGTCCCATATGCATGAAGGATTGTTGTCCCTCCATTCTTAACAAATCGGCAATTCTAATTTATATTTAAATTACAATTATTGTTCTAAAAACAACAATTTAAAACAGAGCGAGTATCTCGGAGCCGGAAGCACACAGTGAGTAGTATTGATAGTCGTGTGTGGCGCTGGACGCTGATGGGGCACCAACCCTGACAGGTCGGGTCACGCAGTTGCTATGCATCCCGAGAGCAGGATTGATAGCATTCCTAGAATCTCGGAGGCCTCAGCTTCTCTCGCCGGCTGGCTGACGACGCTTCTAGAGATAGCTGCTGCCCTGCCCGCCCGCCCGCCCAGCGCCGTGGGCCACTCGGGCCGCGCGAAGCCTCGTCATGACTTCACTGTGGCCGTCCCGTCGTGGTCCCGCTCGCCGGCGCGTCACCGTGCCAGATACTTACTTCACTGTCTCGTTTTCAGTCATCGGTGGTCTCGTGGTCCCAGTGATGCCAGACAGTGAATGACTGAAAAGCGAGACAGCGAATACTAACCTCTATTTACAAATATTTGATAATTTTGATTTTTATTTTTTATGCTTTAATTAATTATAATTTTAAAATTATTTTGTTAGTTAATTTATAAATAACATCATATGATTTGTCATGTATATACTTTGAGAATGTATATTTTTTATATTTATATGTTAAAAATTTAAAAAAAAAACGAGCGGTCAAAAAATTTATAAAAAAGTCAAAACTGACAAGTATTTATAAAATAATGTTAGTATCTGAGACCGTCCCAGAATCATGCTTCCCGCCAAGATTCTTCAAAGATTTGCAGGCAACCACTCAACGGGAGGCATGCATATACGAAGAAGCATCACGATCGACCCATGGCGCAGATGCTTCGCGCGACGACACGATCGATATCTACACGGCTACCACTCCCACTCCTACTTGGCTATCTTGTCCGACTGCAATCCGATCGAGCTGATTGATTGTGCAATCACAAATTCACAATGACGATCTTTCTGATGATGAGAGTGGAGATGGCTGTCATGCATCGCGGTTTCCAGACCCTTCCTGACATCATTGGCCTTTGAACTCCCGTCCTGTCGGAGAAGGGCCCCTGATCACTGTCCCGACACCACTAATCATCGACGAGCCCTTTATTTACTCCTAGCTGGGGAAAAAATCGGTAGCAACCGACAGTGACGACCGACGAGACGCGCAGTGTCAATATATGGAACGGTGCAATAGCGATGGTCGATCATGTCCTCTCCAAACTTCCAAAGTGACAGTCATCAGATATTTCTCTGTGCATTCGTACTATACTACTGTACTAGTCAGCGGTTAGAATTGCAGGTAACTGACGCCTGCGTTGACAGGCAAGTACCCAGTTACCTCGCCGGCGCGCAATGGAGTCGAACGCATGCATGTATCTTATCCTAAAATATCCAAGCTACGACAAATTTCTTAATTTTATCAGCAAGTAGCAAAATCAAATCTTGAACCATCGAGTCGATCGATGAAATTAAACAAATGTACCAGAATACGCTCCAAAATTAATTATGAAGGAATAAATAACCTAAAATATATACGCAGGCGAAGTGGTGTACGCTTGCCTGCTTGTCTCCGTCGACGGAGGCATGGCCGGGCTCAATCCCTGTGATTGAGGGTGATCCTGTTAGCAAAAGCGAAGCCGACGGCGGCCGTGGCCGCCATGGCATGCACTGCGCTCTCTGCCCATCCAACTTGGCAACTCCTCTCTTATCGCCTCGGTCCAAGACACGCACGAGGGCGTTTGTTGCCACGACACGTGTCGCCACCCCGTCCGTCCAAGTTATACACACAAACACCTGTACGTTTTAACAAAAAAAAAAAATCGTGCTGATGGTCCTGCTTAAATTCGCTCTGAATTATGGTAATCTCTCTTTTAACTTGCCCCTGGTTTCAAGCTGGCTAACCCAGGAGGGTTGCATGCATGCCTGGTCTGCAGGCAACCCGGCCGATTTGGTCGGCGCTGTACAACACTGACAGCTCTTGATCATGTAGCAACACGCAACTGATTACTCCAGTAGTCAACGCGAGTCGCTTTTCATTAAGCCCGGTGAGGCGTTCTAAATTACCAGCATCGATCAAGAGCGCTACTCGATCTGAAAAACGGGCGCCAAGAGAGTTCCACAACGTGTCGAGCTCCAGATTGTTGTAGACTTGTAGACCCAAGCTAGTCAGATCAGAGAGGGTTTCAAGCGAGGAAAAACACTGAACCATGCATCAACTTTCTCACATTTTCAAGCAAGGAAATTAACGAAGCTCGATCGATCAGCACTTTCTGTTAGTAATCAAGGCAAAAGTATCACCACTTGGTAAATCGAGAAGACTAGAGTAGTAGTATCTGGTAGGTTAAACTGCCCCTTCTGTCCTTTACCTTGCACCACCAAATTGACAACAGGGTTACTTTACATCACAATCGAGCGTGCGCAATGAGGTCAAGAAAAAGATACACACGTCGACCTTTTGTGGAAGGTTTGTCAAGGTAAGATATGCACACAATCTTGTTGTATTCTTGCTGCTTTGGCAGATTTCAACGGCTGACAGAGAGCATGGCCCTTGTGCCTTTAGCCTTATCTCCTAGCTAGGCAGAGGGATGTGTATGTATGCATGCATGCATGGGGTGAGTCAATACATTATTCAGTTGGAATTCCTATTCAGTTTGATGAGCTTTTACAGATCCATCAAATCAGCTTTTTGATTTCGTCCCAAGGCGATATATATGGTTTGGTCATCAGCTAGTGGTCACATAAATAAATTAAAACCCAATTTGGCCATATGTTTCAGCTAGCCTTGGTTGTGTGTGTGTGTGATGCCGAAATGAACATTTCAGTACTCCTAGATAATGGGCATAATACACACATACATAAGCCTAATCGAGTTGCCACGTACGAATGGCTTCGTTCCGAACACAACTCCTTTTTTTACTCAATTTTAATTAGAATCAGTAGCGTATCAACACGTATGCAGGCACAAATTTCCAGTTAGATTGTACATACTTGTCGGTAAAAAAAAAAAAAAAA
>BCLF01000105.1:489363-505753 GCA_001602275.1 Zoysia japonica | reverse complement strand
TTTTTTTTTTTTTTTTTTGAAATCGTGACCGATTGGTGTTGTTCAACTGCATTACGAACTGCTCCTGCTGCATATATCACCCTCTCCTGCTGCTTGAAGCTACAAAACGACTATGCAACGATCAAACGGCCGAATGACTTACTCCCTCCGTCCTAAATTATCACTTCTCGAAATATTTTTCTCTCTTTTCAATACTGTTGAAGTATAATACTGTTAAAGTATAAGTAAATTGTCCATCTTATCTCATCAGTTTAAAGTTTGAGCCCACAAGAGCTGCACGTGAAGTGAAGAGGAGTGTTGGAGTATAAGTAAATTGTTTAGCTTTTTCAATTAGCTTAAGCTTTTGAGGTCAACTGGTAGGTGCATGTAACTTAATAAATACATCTCCACTTTTATCTCTCTCTTTCTTGTTTTATCTCACTTTTTTTTTAATTTCTATGGCCGAGCTAGAAACGACTTATAAAATGAGATTAAAGAAGTACCAAAACTAACACTAAACAACCTACTCTACTAGGTTGTTGACTTTGTGTATATATGCAGAGTGGATGCTTGGGTCACATGTCATGGGTCGTGGAGCATCTGAAGACAAAGACGTCGCATGACGAAGACATCAATCAATAGGCATTTTGTGGCACGCACGTTTCCTTTGAACAAAGGCGCACATACACCGGTTACCACTCAACAGCTTAGTTCCTGTCAGATTTCTAGCTAGCTGCCCGTGTTTGCTTGGTTCCAAATAAGTGTCAAAGCGAATGAATGAGAGAGAGAGAGAGAGAGAGAGAGAGAGAGAGAGAGAGAGAGAGAGCGAGCCTCTGAAACGACTTTGTCAAAAGAAGAAAACAGGGGTGCATGTTATCATCGTCATGCGTGCACGCTGACTCTTTGGAGTCAATTTGATGACTTGGATTCAAACGACCAGTAACAGTATCAGAGTAAGCGGACGAACGTGCGAACTGACGCAGGCGCTTACGACGAGCTAGCTAGTCGACGACCGAGCTATTCGCTCTCAAGGCAAACTCAGCACAGATATCTGATCAGGCCAGAACTCAAAGCTGACCTGACGAAAAAGGAGGTCAACAGCTGACCTAAAATAAGGGAAGTCAAATTAAGCTGTAAACTACTCTCTTCGTTTTTTAATTGATGTCGTCGTTGATTTTTAAATTCAACTTTGATCATTCGTTTTATTCAATTTTTTTAACAAATTTCATATATTTTGATATAATTTGATTTATCATAAGAGTTATTTGATTCACATTTTAAAATTTTACGCATTTGAGCAAATTTTTTAATAATATAAATGTTCAAAGTTAAATTTAAAAATAAGCAACGACGTCAATTAAATAAGAGAGAGAGAGAGAGTACGCACAACGACCAACCCCACGTACAGCAGTGACCGACGACGACAGCGGTCAGTATGCAGGTCGCCGTTGGCCACGAATTTTCATTTCTGTTGAACAGACAGACACGCATGCATTATAACACAAGTCGTCGAACGACAGTAGATAACAATCATATAAAACCCTTGCTGACGTACAAATCATCAGGGTTAATCCATATTGTAAAAGAGACTATAATGCGTGGTCTTGAAATGAAATCTGAGTCACACACAAGAAGCAAAATGCAAATTCGACCTAGCTGCTAGCTACTCCTTGATTGTAAATTTCAGCCTTCAGGATGGAACAAAGGAACTTATCTACTACTTGTAAGTTGTAACTCAGAGTAATTTTCGCCTTACGCGAGCCCAGACGTCACAGCTCGCACGCGCGTTCATCCAAGTTTGACGTCACGGCTAGCATCGGCATGCCTGCCTCGGCCCTCGGCCGTCGCCGTGGTCCATCGGCTAGCTGGCCGGCGTGCTCTGGGACAGGGACAGCGGCGGCGGCGTGTCTGCCTCAGCGCCGGTAGTCGATCGTCAGCGACCACTGCGTGCAATGGATGTGGACGCGTCTGGTACCTGAACATGCATGCACGGCACGTCCGAATCCGAGGTTGGCAGTGCGGCCATGCATGAACCCATGATCGATGCAAAATGCACTTCATGAAGAGGCAGCAGATGGTCGTCGACGGTACCATCGAGCACGAGCTCTGTTGGCCAGGCACGTAGCTGCACCGACCACTCGTGACCAATTACGCCGCGTACAGGCTACCCGTGGGCCGGTACTGGACCAGCTGACGGCGACGGCCAGACCAGCAAACAAATAAAGACACACGTGCTCACGCATACGCTTACGCACGACAGTCAAATTAACATCGTCCAAATTATTCACGATGCCAAAGTGCTGCAACAAGACAGCTATAGTTTGAGACATCATCCAGAGATGAGGCCAGATTCATGCATGTCTCGCAGATGCAGGGTGATAAACTACAGTACAGATGTAGTAGTTTTCAGGTTTGCTAGCTTGGACTTTGAATATGGAACATCGATCGAACGAGACCGGCCGGATGGTTCTGATTTTTTTTTTCGTTCTTTGCATGCATCTTCATCTTGTCGTTAATTAGCTTCTGTTCTGCCGGGTCGTCGGTACGTAGTACGCGCGTCTGAAGTCGGCATTAAGCAAATTAAGCAGCAGAAATTATTGGGGCAAGAATCTCATCATGGCAAACCATGCTGATTAATTATGTCGGCATCAATGAATAATTGTGAGCGTATCTAGCTTAATTAACATGTGTGTATATATATTCCCTAATACGGAAACGACGACAATACGGTCCAATTTCTTGTGTTATTGGTACGTGGTTTGGCAGTTAAGTGTCCTCGGGTTTGGACCGATATTCTTCTCTCTTAGTATGATTTGACTAACTATATAGGAGTATTAACAACCGAATCAACTAAACATGAACGGGCGCAGCCAAAAAAAAAGTAAACAAAAAAATAATGGACAAAAAAAATCATCGTATAGAATTATAGATCGAAGAAACATGAATGTCGTGTTCACATGCAAATTTTTTTTTAGAAAATGGAATGAAGTTTGAATTTAGTTACTCGCCCTTTCCGGGCAACGAGAACAGTCGACCGAACGATGCAGCTGCTCAAGTTGTTCCCGACCAGTCGTCATGACCAACGATGGAGAACACTAGGTGATGGAGAAGAAGATCGATCGCGTGCATGCAGCTGGGAGCAAGCCCATGGTTTCTTCTCCACCACAGCACATGTTGCCCTCTGACCAATGGCCTGCCGGCTGCTAGCTAGCTCCATATCACTCTCAGTTGATCAAACGGTGGTTAGAAAAAAAAAGGGATTATGTTTGCAGGATCGAGTAGCTGCATTCCCGATTTAGCATGTGGCAGCATGCTGAATGCTCTGACTAGTGGTAACCTAAGAGAAAATGTTCTGTGCAACTTGCACTGCAACTTGGCCATGTTCTTCTTCTCATTAGTCTGCCGGCGGCCATTGGTGAATTTCCCAGTCAACTTTTGTCCCCATTTCTCGTGGCTGAATGTTCTTCTTCTCATTATTCGTGCATGGCCATTATTACAATAATAGTAGTAATAGTACTAGTACTATCCTCCTCTCGCTCGTCTTATTTAAAAAATTTGTGAAAATATAATTTATTTTATTGCGAATTGTTTTATGATTAGAAATATTTTAAGTATGACTTATTTGTTTTTATATTTTTTAAAAAATGAATTTCACGAGTGGTCAAACGTAACGTAATTTCTGAAAGTCAAAAAATAATCTTTTTATGGGACGGATGCAGTACATAGGATCATCAACCCTTACCTAAGTGAGGAAGCCATGCCATTTGCAGGCTGATGGATTCTGTGGAAACTATTACTACTGTTATTGTACCACCACTTGCTAATTAAAAAAAACTACGACCGAATAAGATCCAGCGCGAGCGGGCAGCTGCTTAATCCCTTCTGATTTCGATCCCAGCATCAGTACTGAGATTATCTGACTGATGACCATATGCATATTCTCTGTACGTGGCCGGTCGATCTCATCACATGTTAACATGTGGATGATCGATGATCATTGGCAGCAGCAACGGTTTCCATAATGGTATTTGGTGGTTCCGGCGGTTGGTCGTTTTTTTCTGGTGGCGATCAATCTGCGTGCGTGGGCCTCGGGAACGAAGCATGACAATTATACGCGATGAGAGAGAGACGGGAGGAGGATTCCAGAACCTTTGATTTCTTTAGGGCCATATGATAATGTGCCGAAGGAGAGAGAAGAACAAGAGGACCATCAAAAGCTCTCTCTCTCTCTCTCTCTCAGATGCAACGGCCACATGATGGTCACCTTAATCTGATCTACCCCTACCTGCTGCTCCCTTCAGATAACAAACATACTTAAAGAGCTGATTATATCTATCTAACTAGCCTTTTCGTTTAGAGTACTTTCGACTATGATAATCCGGCCGATCCGTGTGAATTCTTTCAAAAAGTATTCGTTCATGTGAGCGCGACCATCAGATGCGACGACATGCCGAGGAATCTCCGAATGGATGTTGCTGCCTGAATGCATGATAGATATCTTTTCCTTTCCTTTTCCTTAACCACACGACATGATTATTAGCGTGACGATTACGTCCGGCTCACGCCGTGATGATTATTAGCAGGATGGACGATCTGCTGGTCATCTGAAGGCGAGTAAGTAAGTACTCATGGATCGATGCATGCGGTCGTGATCTTCATCTACCACATGTCAGGTCCCTGGAGATCAATCGAAGAACGCGACGGACGAGAGGAGGTCCATTCGTCCGTCCATGCATTGGACGAGCTAGGACCTGACGACGCATGCATGTGGCGCCATGTGCGTGGCGGCGCGCGGCCGGACGGCGGTCCGTCGCTCTGCCGGCCGGCTGCCGCGCGGCCCACGGTCCCCTCCCCTCGCCGGCAAGTCCGTCCGTATATAAACATACGCGCAGACGACAATCTGCGTATATACATGGGTGCGTGCGTGCGTGTCGCACGGGCGGCGGTGCTGCCGGCTCGCA
Organism: Zoysia japonica; assembly: GCA_001602275.1. Lineage (NCBI taxonomy): Eukaryota > Viridiplantae > Streptophyta > Magnoliopsida > Poales > Poaceae > Zoysia > Zoysia japonica. The sequence goes on along the minus strand of BCLF01000105.1, from coordinate 500,813 downwards.
CATGTCGTATTAAAGTCGTCAACGAGACCACCAGCACGGCTGCACCTGCTTGAATGGAACGCTCGGCTCCTTCGTCTTGGCCGCGACGACATTGTGCAGATGCTGGACCGATCGATGAACAAAATTAAGCAGATGCATGCATGAACCAACGGGATCTCCTTAATTATAAGTTCCAAAGTCTAGAACACAAACAACTTTTGTCTTGTCGGCTACGTATGCACACTGCCGAGCTAGATCTATGCGATACACCTCCAGATCGAACTAGTAGCATGGTGGTTAAGAGTTAACGATCCCTAATTTCAATTAACGTCTGAACCAAATCTCGGCACTTAGCGCCTACGTCACTTCAGTCGAGCGGCTGACATTTAGCGGTTCGTCCCGACCAAAAGCGAACGCATCCAGTGATCATCATTATTGCAAATGCGGCGATTCGTTGGTTGAATTCCTCCTCGCTGATCGACGGAATCAATCACTGATCGAACCACTAATAGCAATTAGTTATACGCTAGTCGGGCCGTTAGCAGTTTATTCCGTCGACAGGCCGCCTGCTTCAGCTCGATCGATCCTAACTAACTGTGTGTGTGCATGATTGGGTTCAGGTAGAGGTTTTAATCAATTAATTTGTTAGTATGCAGAAGCGACATGATGATGCATTCCTTAATAGGAATATGGGACACAATTCGGTCATCATTATATGCTTATTTGTGAACAATAAATTGTGTTACAAAAGAGAGCGTTGTTCTTCAGCTATTTGATTCGAGTGATAAAAAAATTTGTGATTAGGTGAGGTTTAGTTTTGAGTTGGAAAATATCTTCAGACAGTCTCCAAAATGTAAAATATGCGTGGATTTTGGCGGATATAGTTAGTAGAGAGACCATGCGCACTAAACTAACTTTGAAAAATATTGATCTAGAGTTTCGTATTCTGCAATTTAGTTTCCTCGCAAGGGGGCACGCTATTCCTGAAATAAAAGATATATAAGGGATATAGACAAATTCATCGATCATGCCCTCGGCACCTAATTAATTCTCTAATTATTACACTAAATCAGTAACCATATATTTTTTAAGATAAAGTTTCAACTTGTCTGTAACCATATATAGCACCTTAATTTGGTAAGTTGTTACTATCACATTCTTATTTTTTTTTACCACCATATATTTACCCGTTCATCAACGCTTACCGACACGTTTACAGCATTAACCGCAATACAGAGGTGGCTAACCTACAGGATATCAGAAAAACTTGAGAAAATTGGTGCCCCTGTACGTACGTGGCAAGACAGCAGTGGTAATGGTACTCAGAACTTCACCAAGTGCTTCATCCACTGACGCAACCTATTCCTTAATCTTGCTTTAGTTAATCAATGACGTAGTCCGCTGAACGCTGGTCATGAATCAGCAGCTAGCTCGATCGACGGAGAAAGGCGAGACCGAAAAGGTGGTGGCAAAAACATGGATGCCTGTCAACGGCCAAAGCCGTTCGCTTCATTCAAGGCCGGGAACAAATGTTTTGTCGGCGTTCTAACCACCGGCACAGTACAAATATACGATCGTGGAGCAGTGTGCCTTCGTATTCGATATGCCCTAGTATAAGGAAGACTCAAAGTGGTTTTTAACCTGGTTCAGGCCACCTCGAGCGGTGTAATACCCTACGTCCAGAGACCGGATTATCTCGATGATAATGTTACAAGGGTTGGATTCTCTCTTCACGAGAGGATCTGAAACGGGTGGAGGGTGATTAGAATGTGGATGAGTGGGGATGTTTGCTAGGCGGAATGCAAGAATTCAGAGCCCTAGTGGTGTTCATTGGTCTGTTTTTCGTTGTTCTTGTGTCCTTCACTATAGCTCCCCGGGCTTTCTTTTATATAGGGGGTCCGAGGTTACAAAGTGGTGGGCCCTACGCGATCCTGTTGCCTCGCCGACATGTGGGCCCTTCCACTGTCGTCGCCTGTCCTTCGCTTTGCCCAGGCGAGGGTGTGACCTGTCGCGTCGCGCGTAGCGGCGGGGCACTGTGATGCCTGTCCGGTACTGCTGTGCCGCCTACAGTGCTGTCGTGTCTTGTTCAGCAACCGTTGCAGCTTTTTGCTGGAGTGTCGCTGTGGTGAATCTCGTCCCATCCCGTTAGGACGGATGGCGGTTGGGCAGCGGAGTAAATGTGTCATAACGCGGAACCTACTCCCCAGGGGTCGGCTTTCGGAGGCTAGAGTCTCCGTGCATCTTAGCGTGGCTAAGACTTGGCTGTCGTAGATCGCCGCCTAGGGGGTCGGATCCCGTGGTCACCCGACCTCTAATTCGGGGCCTTACGTGTTCGAGCACGGACTGTCAGGTACCTGAGGTACGTGATCCCGACAGTAGCCCCTGAGCCTGGCGCCGTTTGCGACCTCCGGTTGAGGCGGCGCTGGGCTGGTCGTCCCCGAGGTTCGTTCTGCTCCTACGGGTGCGCACGAGCGCGCCCGTAGGGCGTAGCCCCCGAGTCTTCGAGCGATCTGGAGGGTCGTTCGTGGGCTGAAACGTTGCGCGGACCATCATTCGTCGATGGTCGATCGTATCGGACTCGTTTTGTAGGCCTAGCCCTCGAGCCTAGAGGCGATCTGGTGGGTCGGCTGAACGTCGTGCCGACGGTCGAGGTCGGACCGAGGCCAGTCTCGGTTTTTCTACTCGGTAAGATGCTTGGGAAGGCCCGGTTTCGATGCGGTCCCTGTCCGTGATCAGTGTCACGCCTAGAACAAAGCCATGATCAGCGTCCGATTGTTCGGATTGGCCCGATGGCCTCGGCTGTCGGTCAGCCGATCGTTGGGGGTTTCGTTTTGCGTGCACACGTCGTTCCGACCGTCGGGGTCGGGCCGAGGTCGATCTCGGTCTTTCGTTCGGTGAGACGCCTAGGTTGGACCGGTTCGATGCAGTTCCTGCCCAAGATCAGCGTCGCGCCTAGGCTTGGCCATGATCAGCGTCCGAACGTTCAGGTCGGCCAGGCAGCCCCAGCCTGTCGGTTGACCGGTCGTGGGGGGCTCCGTTCGATCGCCTCCCCTTAGTCGGATTCGCCGTGACGGTCACGGGAACCGAGCGGCTTCCGTACCTCCACGCGGTGGGCAATCGGGCCGTCGGGGAATTCGAACCGCGGTCAATCCGGGCGGTTAATTTGAACTTGATCGGACGACGCCAAGGACACGGCGGTTCTCGTGCCTGCGTCACGTCGCCTGCTAGGCGTGCTCTGGCGACCGTCTTGTCGGAGTAACTGCTACCGTCCTGGCCGCAGCGGAGGCGGTGAGGTTCGGTCTGGGCCCGCCCGTCAGCGGGTCGGGTGTGCACGGTTCGGGTGTGTGGCCCCATGATCGGGGAGTTACTCCTACGATCGCGCAGTTACCCCACGACCGATCGTGGGGTGCGCAGTAATCGCCCGGGTCCTTTAAAAGGAGGGGTGCGGCAACTTTGCGTTTCCACCCAGCTTCCTTGCTTCATCTTTGATCCTTCTGTCGCGCGTGAGAGCTCGTTAACTCTGCCTTCCGCCTTAGCGTCGTTAGGTCCGGCGATCACCGTCGCTTCCGTTCGCAGTCTCGTCGCGCTCATCGCCACCTGCAAAATGTCTGAGTGGGAGCCTTCGTGCGTCGACGACGCTCTGCTCGAGAGGTGGAGCGTTGTGGGGATGGTCCCGCCGAAGGAGCCGGCGGGCTCGGTGGCCGGCTACGGCCACGTCGCTCCCGCGCCGCCGTCGAGGAAGATCGTCAGTTTCCTGGCTCGGGCTACTCGGACCGCGGCGGCCCTCGAGCAGGCCAACCGCACGGTCGTTGGTAAGTCGTATCGTACTCCTCCGACCCTGGGGTCAGGTTCTAACTCGTGCCGTTGCAGGGCTTCGTCGTCAAGCCGCGGAGCACGACACCGAGATGCGGTGCCTCGGGCTCCTCCACCAACACATCGATGGGGCCCGCTTGACCTTGGAGCAGACGCTCCGCATGACGAAGGAGGAGCGCGACTCTGCCTTCGAGCAGGTCGATCTCCTGAAGTCGGAGCGGGTCGCGCTGTAGTCCGAGGTCGAGCAGGCGGCGACAGAGCTCGGGCGGACGCAGGAGGAGGCCACCAGGGTCGGAGAGGAACTCTCGGCGGCCCAAACCCGGAACGAGCGGCTCAAGAAGAGCCTCGACCGGGCGGGGCAGGCCGTCGAGGCCGTCGAAAAGGAGCGAAACGGTAAGGGCGGGCCCTTTCCCGACTTAGTTTCGTCTCCGGTTCGTTTCACTGACGATTTGAATTGCAGGATTGGCGGGCGAGGTTCAGACCCTGAGGTCGGCGGGTCTGAACCTCATCAGGAAGTTGTACTCCGGTGTGCCGGACTCCGTCCCGACGGGGGTCTTCGCACACGCTCTACAGCAGCTCCCGGAGGTCGTCTCCGACGTCGTGATGAGGGCGCTGGAGGACGGGTCCTCGATATCCTTGGCGCTGGTCCGCTCCCATTACCGGATGCGGACTTCGGCAGGGTCGTCGAAGGCTTCGCGTCGGGCTACTCGGACGAGCAGCTGAATGTGATCTCGGTGGAGACGCTGGAGCCGGGGGCGAAGGCCGTCGCCGACTTCAAGACGGAGGACTTCCTGCCCGAACGATTCGGCACGTTCCCCTATGTATAGGTCCGAGTTTGTAAGAGGTGTTATCGCAATAATAAAGAATATCGTTCGAAAAACTTTTGCGACACTGAATTTGAGTTTTCGACCCCCCTTCGCATGCTGCAACAGTTTTTCGCGCCCCTTTCGGCGTCAATCAAACGAATGGGTCGAATATAGCTCGTAGGGTCGAGTTTCGGGCCCGATACAGCCGTAGAGCGTCATCGACTCCCGATTCGTAGATAGTATAGCCACGGGGAGGCTTCGAACGAAAAACGCGCGCGAAGTTTGTCATGTTTGGGGGTCATCCGCGAGCTCGACGCGGGTAGAGAATCCGACCCCGAGGAAACAAAAAGGCGAAAAAACGTAAAGGGTTAACGGGGAGCGGCGCCCTGGCGCAAAAAATCGATAAACGATGAACGATAAACGAGGTCGGACGTTACGACGCTCGGGAGGGTAGAGGTAAGTAGCCCCCGGGTGCGGAGTGTGGCCGAGACGGCCACGGCTCGCAGCCCAAAACGATGAATCGAGAGTAAAGTTGCAAGAACTTAGCTGTTTTTATTTTAGTGTAGAACCGTCGGAGGTTCTCGATGTTCCATGCGTTTGCAAGTTCTCGACCATGCTCGGTTGCTAGTTTGTAAGCACCGGGCCTCATGACGCGCTTGATTACAAAGGGTCCCTCCCAGTAGGGCGACAGCTTGTGCTGGTCGGCTTTCGTTTGCACCCTTCTCAATACCAAGTCTCCTACGTTCAGCGCCCGACCTCTGACACGCCGAGCGTGCAGACGTCGTAGACTCTGCTGGTACTTGACGGAGCGCAGGAGAGCGACTTTGCGCGCCTCTTTCAGCTGGTCGAGGCTGTCCTGCAGCGCGACCTGCGATCTTTCCTCGTCGTAGGCTCGGACTCGCGGAGAGTCGTAGTCGAGGTCGGTCGGCAGCATCGCTTTTGCCTCGAACGTCATGAAGAACGGCGTGAACCCGGTGGTTCTGTTGGGGGTCGTTCACAGACCCCAGAGGACCGACGGGAGTTCGCTCACCTATCGTCCGGCTGCCTGCTGACGGAATCGTAAATCCGTGGCTTCAGCCCTTGGAGTATCATCCCGTTGGCCCGTTCGACCTGCCCATTCGTCCTTGGGTGCGTCACGGAGGTGAAGTCCAGACGAATGTTATACTCGTCGCAAAATTTCTAGAATTGCCGGCCGGTGAACTGCGTGCTGTTGTCGGTGATTATGGTGTTCGGCACCTCAAATCGACAGGTGATGTTACGGACGAACCCGACCGCCCGAGTTAAAGTGATGTTGGGCACCGGCTCAGCCTCAATCCACTTGGTGAACTTGTCGACGGCGACGAAGAGATGGGTGAAGCCGCTAGGTGCTCTCTTGAACGGTCCGAGGATGTCGAGTCCCCAGACAGCGAAGGGCCAGGCGATCGGAATCGTCTGGAGCTCCTGGGCCGGGCGTAAAACTGGCAGCCTTGACAGGCCCGGACGAGTTTCTCGGCGTCGGCCACAGCCATCGGCCAGTAGAAGCCTTGGCGGAAGGCTTTACCGACGAGGGTTCTGGGTCCGGTGTGGTGATCGCAGATGCCCGAGTGGATGTCGTCGAGCAGGTGCATACCCTCCTCTTGAGGGATGCAGCGCTGCAGTATACCACTCGCGCTTCGCTTGTAGAACTCATCGTCTGAGATGACGTAGGCCTTGGCCTGTCGTGCGACCTTCCTGACTCCGTTGGTGTCGGCCGGAAGAGTGCCGTCCTGAGGGGGCGAGTGCCATGACCTCCGCCCCTGGTCCTAGGGTCGGCTCGCTGCCTGCGCCCTCGGCAGGCGGTCCCTCAGTAACCCTGGTGGAGGGCTTGGTGAGGGCTTCGAGAAAAACACCTCGTTGTCCCGTCGTAGAATATGATGGAGTTCGAGTCCATCGAACTTGTCTTCAAGCTTGCGGACCTCCTGACAGTAAGCCTCCATCTTCGAGTCTCGGCAGCTGGAAGTCTTCATGACTTGACTGACGATTAGCTCGGAATCGCCCTTGACGTAGAGGCGCTAAACGCCGAGCGTGGTGGCCATTCGCAAGCCGTGGAGGAGCGCCTCGTACTCGGCCGCGTTGTTGGAGGCGTGGAATTGCAACTGCAGCACGTAGTGGAACCTGTCTCCCTTCGGAGAGATCAGGACGACCCCAGCCCCCGCGCCCTTGAGCATGCAGGACCCGTCGAAGTACATCGTTCAGTACTCGACGCTGCTGGGGGTCGGGGGTTCCTGAGCCTCGGTCCACTCGGCAACAAAGTCAGCCAGGATCTGAGACTTGATGGCCTGCCGAGGGACGAAGGCGACGTCGAGCTCCATGAGTTCCATGGCCCACGCAGCTATGCGCCCGACCGTATCCTTGCCACCGACGATTTCCCCGAGCGAGAAACCGGTGACAATGTGGAGAGAGTGGTTCGTGAAGTAGTGTCGCAGCTTGCGGCTCGTAATGAGAACGATCGTGGGGGCAGTGTGCCTTCGTATTCGATGTGGCCTAGTCTAAGAAAGACTCAAAGGGGTTTTTTACCTGGTTCGGGCCACCTCGAGCGATGTAATACCCTACGTCCAGGGAGCGGATTATCTCGATATAATGTTATAAGGGATGGATTCTCTCTTCGCGAGAGGATCCGGAACGGGCGGAGAGTGAATGAGAACGTGGATGAGCGGGGATGCTTGCTAGACGGAATGCAAGAACGCAGAGCCCTGGTGGTGTTCGTTGGTCTGTTTTTCGTTGTCTTGTGTCCTTCTCTATCGCTTCCCGGGCCTCCCTTTATATAGGGGGGTCCGGGGTTACAAAGTGGTGGGCCCTACGCGATCCTGCCGCCTCGCCGACAGGGGGGACTTTCCGCTGTCGTCGCCTGTCCTTCGCTTTGCCCAGGCGCAGGCGTGACCCGTCGCGTCACGCGTAGCGGCGGGGCACTGTGATGCCTGTCCGGTACTGCTATGTCGGCTACAGTGCTGTCGTGTCTTGTCCAGCAGCCGTTGCAGCTTTCTGCTGTTCGTTGGTCTGTTTTTCGTTGTCTTGTGTCCTTCTCTATCTCTCCCCAGGCCTTCCTTTATATAGGGGGTCCGGAGTTACAAAGTGGTGGGCCCTACGCGATCCTGCCGCCTCGCCAATAGGTGGGCCCTTTCGCTGTCGTCGCCTGTTCTTCGCTTTGCCCAGGCGCGGGCGTGACCCGTCGCGTCGCGCGTAGCGGCGGGGCACTGTGATGCCTGTCCGGTACTGCTGTGCCGGCTACAGTGCTGTCGTGTCTTGTCCAACAGCCGTTGCAGCTTTTTGCTAGAGTGTCGTCGTGGTGAATCTCGTCCCGTCCCGTTAGGACGGATGGCGGTTGACCAGCGGAGTAAATATGCCATAACGCAGCACCTACTCCCTAGAGGTCGCTCCCCGGGGGTCGGCTTTCAGAGGCCAGAGTCTCCGTGCATCTTAGCGCGGCTAAGACTTGGCTGTCGTAGATCGCCGCCTAAGGGGTCGGATCCCGCGGTTGCCCGACCCTTAATTCGAGGCCTTACGCGTTCGAGCACGAACTGTCAGATATCTGGGGTACGTGATCCCGACATGTTTTATGAACGTTGGTCGACGGTGCCAAACATGGTGTTACGGCCTTCGCGATCCAATCGGATGGTGGCACCCGTGTCGATCGTCTTACGTCTTTTCGATTTCTGGATGGAGGTTTTTGTCAACCGCCTCCATTTTTCTCTTCTGTTTATACTATATATATATATATGCGTTATATATCGTGGTAATTTGTTCTTGAGGAAAGTAATTAAGCTGATAATTTGTTCGTGGTAAAGGCAATTAAGTTGACAAAGGATGAAAGAGATCGATGACCGTGCTTAATTAATTAGCTGTGCGAGATATTTACGTAACATAACGGAACGGAAAAGTTACTTTCCCCAATTTGGTATCCAGATGTCTTGAAAACGTTGGTAGCTCGAGTCGTCGGAGCTTTTCAGCATACTCCATATAGCAAAAGTAATGTTTCCCCAATGGAAGCCTGACTGCTGTCTCTGGCGACGGTATAATATAATAACCTTCTATAGCTAGCTAGAGACGATAGCGCCACTATAATACTGACACCTGGGCTTGTGAGTGGTTTCCACTTGTCCTGCTCCAAAGAGGCTAGTATAATGCATGGACATGGTGTCCCTCTGTGTGCTTACTCTAGAAGGTTGTGCCTGTTTCAGCATGGTGTATCAGCGTGCGCGCTGTCAAATTGCCTGATAGCTACCTCATCAAGGTTATTCTGGTTATTTTTAGATAATGGATGCTAGTATTTCATCAATAATATGATGAAAACGTGTCCCGGCATCGTATCAAAACTGTATACCATGTGTGTTTAGTTAAATACAAAGAAATTAGTATAATTTACGAAGAAAGGTCAGTGCCGCTGCCTCATGCACCTTGACCTACTTAGATTCACTTGTTTCGGTCACTCACCATATTTTAGTTCCGAGAAACGACCTTCGAGACGATCAGTGATCTGATGATAGAAGGAAGCCAGGGACGAGACACGTGTCCCGGCAGACCGAGTCAGCTGCCACCGGCTCCAATCGGGGCCGGACACGCGCCCCTCTGCTCCCCCAGGTGAAGTAGCCCTAGCAGCTGGCAGTCCACGTCACCGGACACGATCGTTAGTTTAATCTCCCTGCTCGTTAATTGTATTAGTTAAACATGTCGATGGGGGCCAGCAAGATCAAGCAAAAGATCTAAGCCCGTGATATTAAATTTCGTGCACACAGACGCGGTGGAAATCTACGCCTAGCTTGCCAAAAGCAGGCAGTGTTACAAAACGAGGAAATTTGGAAATATTGATCGAACCCCATCATATCAGTCTGAATGCAGCCATGTATGACATATGGTTTGACAAAGAAGGTTGCGCTTCACTGCACGCTAAACCCTTTATGTTCTGTTTGATTTGACTACAACTAATTGTTAATTAATCTGAACTAACAATTATTCAAAAAATAGTGACACCAATGACTTTTAACATTATTTTTTGGCTACTCGTACTATTCAAAAAATTATTCCTTTGCATTTTCAGCTCTACATTCCATATATAACAAATTTTTTTTTTGTCAAATTAAACAAACACACATCGACGATAATTGTAACCTACTCGATCGCGAACGCAATAAAGTTGATTTGTTCCTTTGCAATCTTTGAAATTACTAGTAGGTGTTTTTAAAATCAAAGAAAACAGGATGAGTGATCGATTCAGTAGTCGGCGCAAGCTAGCACTGGCATCATGAAAAAGGCTAGGTTTCCGGAGACCCGGTCTTCGTTTCTTGTCGAACCGGATTTGGAACTCCAGAGAGTCAGAAAGGCAAAGCGTGGGCGGTGGCTGCGTGGACTGCTGCTGCTCCATCTCCATCACCCCAAAAATCGACAGGCACTAACCACGCTCGATCGATCACCACATGGCATTACCAGCGGAGAAGAAACGCTCACTCGATCGCCAGCATCGTTAGGGAAAGGTTTACGCCGACACGACAGTTAAGCCCTCGATCTCGCCAGTCTCGTCGATCGATCAGGCCATTGGTTGGTTGGTGTTCTTGCAGAGCAGGACACTGATCCTTGCCATTGATGTGTAGAATACAATGCGTGTGGTATCGATCCTCAGTTGCCAGTGATGAGGTGATTATCGCTAGTCGATCGATCGGCAACAAGAGATGGGTTGCTAGAGGAGGTAAGTGTCCAGTTTCCTCGGCAACACACAATGCACTGATGCATGCACAACGTCCCCGGATGACTACTCCATTCTCTGGCTAATCGATGGATGGAGCTTGGATTGAAATCAGTGGAAGAGCTGAAGGAAGAGAAGCTTGTTTTTTTTGAAAGAAGGAAGAGAAGCTTCGTCATGGACTCATGGCGGTAGTACGTGGAAATGCAGCTGATGCTTTCCAAGCGAGGGCGTTGGAACGCGGCGAGAGTGAGGGAGTGTGTGTCGAGGTGAGGGGCACGTGGCGGCGCGATGGATCCGGGCGCCCACACGGCGGCAGGTTCCTAGGTGCGCCGCGACGAACCTCCTCGATCCATGCCCATGGCTCGCTGCTCGCTCCTCGGCCCGACCGGCCAACGGCGGCGGCTTCGTTTCACGGCCCGTTGAGCATGATCATCCCGCCGGTTCCGCCGCCGCCAGAAGGCCCGGGAACGGAGGCCGGCGCCGAGTGGGAGGGAATTCTTGCTCAAGTTTCAGGCATCAGACCGGCCTGCCTCCTACATATAATTCAAATTCATGAGGAAAGGGACATGTAAATGATGTTACTACATAGTTTCACCAAATTCAAATTCAGAGAACGAGCTCAATCAAATCCATGATATTCAATCAAATAAACAGCGCGATCTATCTGTGACCGGTAACCATGTCAACACTCCCACTGTTTACTCGCACCAACAGTGTAGATCGCGTTCGTTCAAAACCACACCCGAATTTGGCGCGAAAAGACAGAAAAAATATATATATAGGCTGTGCTGTCGAGAAGGCTCCTCCCCGTGTGCCGCTCGCTCGGCGCGCTGGGAGACCACCACGTGGTCTCCCGTTCCTCTTCCCTCCTGGACGCCTCGCTCCCCTTCTCTCTCTCCTCCCCTGCTTGTCTCCCTCCCAAACTCTATATATACCCTACGGACCCCTTCGCCGTCTCATCGTCCTCACCATCTCTCCTTCCCTTCATCTCCCCGCACTCCTCGCCCCAGCTCCACCACCCTCACAACCACCGCCGGAGTTGGAGAGATCGCCGCGACGATGCACAGCCTCACGGCGACACCCCCTGCTTCTTGCTCCATAAACCGCGGCGGCGTGGCCGCCGCGAGGCCGTCGGCGCGCGGCGCGACGGTCCGGTT
>BCLF01000105.1:471994-488933 GCA_001602275.1 Zoysia japonica | reverse complement strand
CTGCGGGCCCCATTGCGCCGTCGTCGTCGCGCCGCGGCGGCAGGAAGCAGCAGCCGCGCGATCAGGAGGAAAATCGCGGCGCGAGCAGCGGCCACGGGCTCAACTTCCTGCAGCGCACGGCGGCGGCGGCGCTGGACGCGTTCGAGGCGAGCGTGATCAGCAACCTGCTCGAGAAGCCGCGCGCGCTGCCGCGGACGGCGGACCCAGCGGTGCAGATCGCGGGGAACTTCGCGCCGGTCGGGGAGCAGCCGCCGGTGCGCGCGCTACCCGTGTCGGGGCGCGTCCCTCCGTTCATCAACGGCGTGTACGCGCGCAACGGCGCGAACCCGCACTTCGCGCCGACCGCGGGGCACCACCTGTTCGACGGCGACGGGATGGTGCACGCCGTGCGCATCCGGAACGGCGCCGCCGAGAGCTATGCGTGCCGGTTCACCGAGACCGCGCGGCTCCGGCAGGAGCGCGCGCTCGGACGACCCGTCTTCCCGAAGGCCATCGGCGAGCTGCACGGGCACTCCGGGATCGCGCGCCTCGCGCTGTTCTTCGCGCGCGGGCTGTGCGGCGTCGTCGACCCGACGCGCGGCACCGGGGTGGCCAACGCCGGACTCGTGTACTTCAACGGCCGCCTGCTCGCCATGTCCGAGGACGACCTGCCGTACCAGGTGCGCGTCACGGACGACGGCGACCTCGAGACCGTCGGGCGCTACGACTTCGACGGCCAGCTCGGGTGCGCCATGATCGCGCACCCGAAGCTGGACCCGGAGTCGGGCGAGCTCTTCGCGCTCAGCTACGACGTGATTAAACGCCCGTACCTCAAGTACTTCTACTTCGCCCCGGACGGCACCAAGTCCCCCGACGTCGAGATCGAGCTGGACCAGCCGACCATGATCCACGATTTCGCCATCACCGAGAACTTCGTGGTCGTCCCCGACCACCAGGTGGTGTTCAAGCTCGCGGAGATGTTCCGGGGCGGGCCCCCCGTCGTGCTCGACAAGAAGAAGACCTCCCGGTTCGGGGTTCTCCCCAAGTACGCCAACGACGCGTCGGAGATGGTGTGGGTGGACGTGCCCGACTGCTTCTGCTTCCACCTCTGGAACGCGTGGGAGGAACCCGACACCGACGAGGTCGTGGTCGTGGGCTCCTGCATGACCCCAGCCGACTCCATCTTCAACGAGTCCGACGCACGCCTCGAGAGCGTGCTCACCGAGATCCGACTCAACACGCGCACGGGCGCGTCCACGCGCCGCGCCGTGCTGCCGCCGTCCGCGCAGGTGAACCTGGAGGTGGGCATGGTGAACCGCAACCTGCTCGGGCGCAAGACCCGGTTCGCGTACCTCGCGGTGGCCGAGCCGTGGCCGAAGGTCTCCGGGTTCGCCAAGGTGGACCTGCAGACCGGTTCGCTGACCAAGTTCGAGTACGGCGAGGGGCGGTTCGGCGGCGAGCCCTGCTTCGTTCCCACCGAGGGCGCGCCCACCCGCGGCGAGGACGACGGGTACATCCTCTCGTTCGTCCGCGACGAGGTCGCCGGCACCTCGGAGCTGCTGGTCGTCAACGCCGCCGACATGCGGCTGGAAGCCACCGTCCAGCTGCCGTCGCGCGTGCCCTACGGCTTCCACGGTACCTTCATCGGCGCCAGGGAGCTGGAGGCCCAGGCCTGATCGTTTCGTTGATTCCTTGATTCGTTCTTTGAATCCCACTTCTTTCCTCTGCTCTGTCTCTGCTCCTGGGTTCTTGGAGGAAGCAGAGGAAACAGAGGAAGGAGATTTGGAGGGAAAAGCGAGAGGCTTTACCTGTGGGAGCCTGATGAGGCGTACATAGGAGGTCCCCGGAGCCTTGACTTCTCCCCCGATGACCACCACAGTTCACTTAGAGAGAGAGAGAGAGAGGTCAGCTTGAAGCTGTTGCGCTGTTGTTGTAGAGAGAGAAAGAGTGCTTAGAGCTCAGCTGGTCTCTGTTTCACCTCCATCTCACTTGTCATTGGAGATTAGTATATAGTTGTAATACTAGCAGATACAGTGATAGGTCTCACTCACTCACTCAGCTGCTCTGCTCATGTATTACTCACTCACTCCTCGGTCCTATACTAAAGGAATTGAACCATCACCCAGTTGCTGCAACTGAGGTGCTGTTAGAATTTCAATCTCATTATTATCAGCCTAACATCTTCTTAAGAACAGTTACATATTAGCTCTCTCCTCTTCTTTTGTTTCTATATATGTTTGTTTGTCAAGCAGCGCTGCTCACCAAAACAAAACGAGTGTCCTGTCCCGCTGCGAGGTTTCTGTTGGCCCTGCTGCATGATTAGTGGTAGCTCGGCAGCTGCTGCTGGTGCCACACTGATTAACGAAGCACATGCGCCTGTGGGGGCGGCCTGGCTAGCTACCCCCCGTCGTTGTCCGGTGCAGGTTCGGGCTGAATTGATTGATTCAGGTGTTCCTTTCTGCCTGCTTGCGATATTTCTCCCACTGAAATTTTCAGGTCGCGTTGGCGTTATTAAGAGAGATGAAACGAACTGAATTTTGAGGAATGGTGATCTCAATGTTGGCAAATCTGTAACGAATTCTTCTGTCAAACTTTAACCTTTTACTAGTAGTAGTTACCATGATGAACTGATGGAATGTTTTAGTATAAGCGACTACTCTAGTACATTAAAGCGACTGGATTATCTTGGTAAAACTTGCTGTCGCCGTCACACAACAATCCAATCTTCTCCCGGCTGGTGATTGGACGCTGCTTGCACCGGACTTTTCCTGGTGCTGTCGTTTTGAACTAGTAATATCGTCGCCATTTCCGTCGCTTCGAATTCCTTTCTTCGTGGAGACAGGAAGCAGCTGGGAAGCCCCGCGAGAGGAGAACGCCGGACAAGCTTCCAACTCCGGGCAGCCGCAGCAGCCTCTCCCTCCCTGGTCCACTCCCACCACGAGCTGCGTCGTCTCCTTCCTGCTGCCTGCTTGGTCCCGAAGGCACTAGGCAGCTACCACAGCGCAACCAAAACGTGGGTTCCTCAACTCATCTCGCAGCAACGAAGTTGTTACCGTCGCGTTGCGCTCCTCCGACCAACTTGCTTCGTTCATCCCCCAGGTAATTAAGCACAAGTTGCAAAGATCGCGAGCGCCACGAGCAGGAACAGAACAGAACACTGCTAGCAGCATCGTCCAAACTCAGACCGGGATGACAAGTTGACAGGGAGACACCAAGTCAGAAGTGACGATCGTTCAAGGACATGTACAGATCGAGGACGTGTGGACGTCGGGGTTCCCGGCGCCGGGGTAGATGCCAAGACCTGCAGGTGTGGTTTCTAACCTTGGCACGACGGAGGATCTGCCCACTCGCCTGTCGGAGAGGGCGACACGCTTGGATGAGATACGCTAGCTGAGAGAGATCGAGCCAGGAAACAACTTTTTTCTTCCTCTGGTTCTTCGTCTTCGTTCCAGAGTCTTCTCCGGCAGCAACTTGCGTTGGGCGGCATGGATGAGGGAGACTGACATTATGCAAGCGTGATATGCACGGTCTAGAACTAGGCTAACTAGCTAGTAGAACCATGGAATTTGTTGCGGACTGTAGATCAGGCTACCGAAACCCATTTTGACATGTGCAAAAATACTTAACAGAGATGAGAGATGGTCACGAAAAAACGAGCATATGCGTTGTCTGCGTTCGGAGATTCCTGATATGTTCATGCAGTAGCAGTAGCACCACAATATCCAGATGGAAATTGTGGCCAACCAGCAGAAAGTTGGGACATGGATGTGCAGTGTAGCACAGCACCCCAGCCAGCGTCACTGTCCCTCGCACTGTAGCTAAACAGCTGATGAGCTGAGCAGGAAAACGTACCAGCCATGTGTCCATGTGCATGGTTTTGGTTTCGAATGAGATTCTCATGCTTTTCTAGCAATTTTGATCTTACAACTGTCTGGAATTCTATTTTTGGCTAGCATAAGTTTTCCTAATCATCTAGTAATGGCTATTACAGTAACTAATTTATAAGAGCAGCATTGGCTGGCTAACAAGAAGGGTCGTCCTCGTCCACATGGTCTATGGGGATCTATGTATCCGATGGAGAGGAGGTAGCCCGCTCGCCAGCACGGAGACAGGACGTCTACGTCGACGTTTGGGGCGCACGCGACGCCGCCGTCGCCGTCGGTGGCCACCGCCAAACTCGCGTCCATCGCAGCATGTATCCTCCTCGCTCGATCGAGTAGCTATACCAGTAGTAGCAGTAGCGGTTTCTGTGGTCGATTATCAGCTAACCGGCCGTCGACCGGTTCTCCATCATCTGTCACTTTTCTTCAACGTGTTCGTACAGGATAGGTTGGTGTACCTTACTACTTCACTGGTTAACTAAATACATTGATCGGTGCTGTTTGTCAGGTGGTCACTCGATTGTTAACTACATTATCTAGCAATCTAGTAACACTAAGACGCTTATTAACTAGCTTTACTTTGTCATTTGGACCGTCTGGAAAAGGTGCAAGTGTAGTGTAGGGAGCATATGCTGCCTCCTAGCTAGCGTTGACCGGGGACATCGATCACGAAGGAAAGGAAGGAAAGGGTGAGGTGGACGAGCACCAACTGAGGTAGTGTTGACCTGACCCAAAGTGCTTCTGTGTGGACTTGAGTATACTGAAGTGGTGGACCGATGACGACGGCGACCGCCGGAAAATGTCAACCCGGCCACCACCAACAACGCATCGCCGCCGGCCGGTCGGCCACGCCAACATCCACCATGGTATTGCTGCCAAAAGGTGCAGCAGTCAACTCGATCCCTGACAGATGGACTAATTAGATGGACTAATTAAACAGATTAAGGACCGGATTAGGAATTAGCTTGACAGCGCTCGCTTTTCATCGCGCACCATCGTTAGCAAGTAACAAATCCCTAGGAAGCTTTTTAAATTTTTGCCGACATACAGTGCTAGCTACTGTACTAGGGAGACAATTGACCATCCTATTTTTTTTAGGAAAAATATTTATTTTTAGAAATACTCTTTCTATTCTTAAATTATTATCATCGTTGAAACTTAACATCATTGTTGACCATTAGTAAATGAACAATTTACAGTGACAACAATTTAAGTAAGAAGTAAAACTACCATATCGATAGGTAATCAGAAACCCCGCGCGCTAAGTGTGCACAAAACGATAACATACAATAGTCAATAGTCTAGGTAGGCTGGCTCCATTTCGGACGCCGTCCATCGGCTTTTCCAAGCTCGCCGAACACTGTCAGCGACGGCCATGACGAACATGTAATCTGATTGATATTGATCAGATAATGCGGAACTTACCTGCAAGAACCCTGACAGAAGCTGATCTCTAACGTATAAGATTCAGTGCTGCCGGTCACGAGCTACTATAACAAATGAAAAGTCTCAGCTTTTGGCAAGAAAAGAAGAAATTGGAGACGAGCACTGGGAGTGAGAGTATGCGTCAGCACCACATCTGCACTACGTATGCAGCACTTGCATTGATACTTCTACCTATCCACATGGAGTACGTACATACAGGTGTTGGCACTGTACTCGGCCGGCTGTCTTTGGGACCTTCAATTTGGCATACGTGGCAGCTCTAAGAGTCTGACCTGGCACGCGCCCACTGCACTCTACGGCGGCAGCAACGCGCAGCTGGCTGGGCGCCACGTACCCATATCCATGCAAGTTGCCGCGCCATGGACGAGGTCGCCGTCGTCGAGGAACAAGTAGCTGGGTGGCATGCAGCGTCGCTTTCGCCGCTCACTAAAAAAAATATTTTTTAATCACTTTAGTCACATATTAGTCATTATACTAACTATTTTGTCACTAAAAATTTTGGTCGCATTTTAGTCATTAAAATCTTATCATCATATGTATATAATAACTAACAATTAGACATGTTAGTCACTAAAACTAAATAGCAACTGGAAAATCTTTGGTAACTAAATGAATTTATCAACCAATGAGCATATACATTGGTCACTAAAAATATATATCTACAATAAAAATTAAATCTTAGTCACTATTTATTAATTTTAGTAACTAAATTATTTGTCACTAAAATTTGGTGACTAAAAATTCATTTTCTTGTAGTGGCTCTATCTAGCTCGAGAGCGACATGAACGGGTGGTCCGTTCCTGCGAACCAATATGATCATGAGTTAGTGCACACTTTCCCCATCATCACCCAGCTGCTAGATTCTCTCTCTCTCTCTCATATACGATCAGTCAAATGACCAATGAGATCGTGCCACCGAACGATCTAAACAATGTCACATCGAGAATTAGTAGTAGTGGAGGTAACTAACCCCCCACAAACATGGAGGGTCTTTCGATCGATCAGTTGTTTATACTATAGTCTCAGAGGCGTGGCAGGCATGCATTTCTTTTATACAAAAACGGGAGGAGAAAGACGCACGCAGTGATGCCATCAAGCAGCATGCAGGAATCAAAGCGAAGTACGCAAAGATTAGCTTAGTTAGCTACCTATTAATTTTTTTGGGAGCCGACATAAAATTAGGAGCTGCGAGAGCTGAGGTGGCGCGAGGGCATTGCAACGTTGCAGCTGGAACAATCGCGTGCAGCGAGCGTTGTTGTTGTTGTTGTTAAAACAAATTATTGTGGTGGTGACGATAGACAGATCGATAATGTTCCTGCTGTGCGTGCTAGCTCTTGTGGTAGTACTGTATGTCTTGCTTAATTCTCCCAGTTCTAAACATACTATACTTCTTATGTTGTTGCCGTTTAACAGCAACATTTTGAGGAATTAGCAACCAAATTGTTCAGTAAATTAAGAGTCGGTAGGTTATTACATACACTTGCCTGCAAATTAACAACACGATCCTCCTCTGCCAAAAGCAACGGTGCTGGCTGCACGAATCTAGAAGTATCAACACTACATTAACCTTCGTGAATAACACAACAGTACTACTCGAATCTGTCTACTGCACCCTCGCACAAAGCCACACCACTGTGGCAGTGGTTCGTCGACATTGTTGGCATGCTGCTAGCTCTCGATCGAGGAGCATATAACTATAGTAGATCGCGTGATCTAGCTAACACTTGCAAGGACACGCAAATTTAAGCACGTAGCCACCTTCCAATCTTGGGTTAGCTAGGTGTCCATCGACCGGATCTTTCGCCGCCTTCGAGGATGCTTTTCCCACAATTAACAAACTCATCCGTGTCTCCTGCAGCTTCGATCATTCTGCATATTGTATTCTGTACTTTGGGACCTTCTAGCTCTGCTGTGCTGCTATAGATAGTCTACTGTACTTATATAGAGGAGTGTGAAGGAAGAAATTAAGTGACAGTGGGTTGGAGCGTCGATCGGAGCTGGTAGAGAGAGGCTGTACGCCACATGGATCGATACAGCCGATCGACCTACACCTGAGGACAAAGGACATGAACGGTGACACCCCATGCACCGCTGCTGGGATGTTTTGTTTTGGTCATTGTCGTGGAACACGGCTGCATGTCCTTGTCCATTCTTGGATTGGATTCAGCCAAAATATACATATTTGTGCTGTCACCACCCAGTCTCACCTGCACGTACGTGTTCATCAAACAAGCGACCTCCATCGTTAGGTTGTCACTTCACCTGCCTACACTGCAAATTGGGGTGCAAATCCAGCGGCGGCTGCATGCAGGGTACGTACGTGTCGCGCGCATCGATGGCCCACGATCGCGACAGCTGCCGCGTTCCGGCCGCCCGATCGATCGCGTCTCTATCTATCCCACTGATTTGCTCCTAGTAGCATCTAGAGTAGCTACCTAAGCTACTAATACTATTTTCTGAAAAGGAAATGGCTAATTATAATATCATCCAGCTTGGCCCTTGGGCAGCCAGAGCTAGGTAGGGCAATCTGGCTCTTGGAGGGTGGCCTAGGGCCAGGGTCGACGATCTCCCGCGCGGGCGGGCATGTTCTTGCATGGGGCATGAAGGCACGTAGCCCGCGGCGCGCGGCCCGGGTTCATGTGTGTACCTCATTTTTAGGTACACTGTGCGTTACGTATCAATCTTTGTATTAATAGTTAATACGCACTAACATCTCAGAATATATATCAAAAACATACTTCGAATAAAAGAATATATATGATATCGAATCTTTAGCGGAAACTCTGTGAGATTAAAATATTTGACCGGCTAGAGGTGAGTTAAACAGTGAAAAACGTGACCCAAAGCCACAAGCAAACTTGAAAAGCAGAACGAAAACCTAGCACGTCGTCTTCTACGAATCTTCTTTGCCTAAAACCACAATTGCAAACTGTGAGTATATAAGTTACTCAGCAAGCCCTAACATTGAACAGGGGTATATATAGATGCTCATTTGACTGTAGCAAAGATTAGGCTAAAAGGGTTATCTTTTGCAAAAGCTCATTTTTATGCAAAATTCACTACAAAAGCTTTAAAAAAGGGATCACAAGATATTTGTTGTTCATATTTTAGTAGGTTAGGTCTGAGAGAGATGTTCATCAATCCTGTCAGTACCTAAGTTAGTCGAAAAGCTGGCACGCAACTGTACCGTCTCCTGACACACAGCCTACATTTTTTAAAACACGAGCACCTACACCCACTCACTCCAACAAAGATAATATAAGACTAATCATTGTGAGTCCAAGCTGTAGTGTGTCAATATCGTAACAACGGCTATTTCGAATGTATTATACACTCTGTAGAGATTGTACACTGTACCCACAGGCTATGCTCTTCTTGATCAACAGAGTCACATAACGTTGACTCCAACGCACGCTAAGGTATCCACAAAGTCCACCTTAAGATACAAACTAAGGTTATCTCTCGGAGTTTTTCAGGCCACCGATGACGCGATAGCACATTCCTGTAAGCAGATCGTGGGTTTAAGACATCCACGTCTACTCTCTGGATCTCACACACAGACGTGTAATTATAGAAATCAGAGGCTATACCTGTGGGCAATACGATCCCATGGCACGGGCTATTGCTGTAATCGAAGACTGGACCGTGAGTAACTCACGTCTGCTCCTACGACTTGTGTCTCTCAACCGCCTTTAGGGGTCATTGTAGATAACCAAAGGGGTGGAGTGAGTCCTGCCCAGACAGGTTCTGTGTTTGCACGAAATTACTACATTGAGGTCCGATGAACCGGTCCTTATATGGCAGGGGCGACGCTCGTCCACGACAGGTGGACCAATTCGAAGCCTAACACCCATCACAACACATAACACTAGGAGCCCGCCCCACGACCAAAAACAATATCCCTTTCCATTGCCTAGCACCAGTTTGCACTATCACCCAACCCACTTTATTTGACACACACCACCAAACTTATTTTAACATATTTCATAAGATGATTGGTGTATAGTGTGGCGATACACTGCATCGCATAAGGGTTCCTAAGCAATCTAATATCAAAACAACTTTTCGTTCGTTAAATGATTTTAACGAAGGAAGTCTTATGGCTAACAAGGGGGTGTCATCAACAGGTAACAAGGTAGTATTCATATTTAATGAAAGCAAATAACTGACATTAATATAAATACGTAATAACAAGTTGGGTATTTAACTACACAACGTTTTAACATAGACTAAAATAAATATGCAAGCATTTAGGTCATATGGGTGCGCAAGCAAAACATAGGATTAATATGGTCAAAGGGTTAGAGCTTGCCTGCAAATCCTTAATCTTCGGAACTTGTCTTATCGATACTCTTTTGAAATTCGAGTCTTGATTCGCGGGCTTGATGTCAGAATCTTCAGCCTTTTCCTTGCGTGTCAGTTCTCTTGTCTTCTCTTGGAGTCCAGCTCTTCCTCGAACTCAGCGTTTCTACATGACAGAATACGCCTAATAAAACTACCGTAAAAGAAGCAAAGCTCGAGAAGAATTCATAAGATCCAATAAACTTCGAATAAGAGTCGAATAAACTCCTTGAGAAAATCTAAGATAATGCCATGCATGTTGTGGTGACTAATGCAATGCTCATTATTTTATATGCACCTTAGTATTATTTACTATGGGTTAATCATTAGAACACATATTTATTTAGATGCTTTATCCTAGTGCTTATGGGGTTACATAGGTGGTTAAGCATGGCTAGCTATTATTTAATTATACTAAGGTCTTTATGTGAGTATGAACTTAGATTGCGGTTTGCTTAATATAATACTAGGAATTCTATGTACCTTTTTATGCCATACCATGACATAGCGGTATTTACTGAAGTGTTGTGCTTAACTACTTAGTTTATTTATGCTACGTTACATGATGGCGATAGTAAGCCATATAGATGCATGCACTATCGAGCATCTATAGCGCTAATGTGTTTTTGTGAGTGTAAGCTAAGTATATGGCACGTCCAGTTGATATAACACGTGTGTGATGTGTCATTTTATATGCAATCTTATTTATACCATATATTTAATTAGATGCATTCTAAAATGCCCTTATTTAGTTTATAACTAGATGAATGAATGTGTAGTGACTAGAGACTATTTACTTAATTTTCTAATAATATGCAGTTGCTTTCTAATAATTACTAAATTCTAGTATGCAGTGGCCTCCTAATGATTTATGACAAATTATTATATTTTATGTATATAATTAAACTACTACCTCTAGTAGGCCACCCAAGCTCTAATGCATGCTAGGAATATGATGAAGTGCATTCAAATTATGATATGATTTTGTACTTAAATATATTATGCAATAAATACCATATTTTATTCCTACAAATCAATTACTAAAACTATTGCGTGGCATGTGTACCGGTGCATGTGAATGCTAGATATGGTGCATAGATATTTACTTTACTTAATTATATAATAAGCATAGAGTGAATTTATTATGATTAAAGGTTAATTACTTTATTTCTAATATGCGGTTGCTTTCTACTAATTAATGACTAGTTGTTAATTCTGTATTACTAATCAAATTACTATCCTCAATAGATGACTTCACTACGGTGTAGCGAAGGCATAGCATTATTATTAATTATCTAATTTATACATGTGTGTGGGCTATCCTAAGGGATCAATGATTAATCGTTTGATTTAATTAATTAATTAAAATACTAGAACTACCATGTGGTAACTATACTAATTTACATATTAAAGCATAGTGGATAGCATGTTAATGTGGTTATGAGTAGTGTGTCATGGTTAATTATTTAAATTCTAAGTATTTGTATGTCATCTAGAGTGACTAGTAATTTAACTACTTGATTTAATCTACATGCTTAATTTACTAAATTAAAGCCAAAATGTGGCACGCGTACTAGTTAAAGACATCAAGTGGCATGTGTGCTAATGTATGCTAATATGGAAATAGATGCGTCAGTGCACCCTTAATAATTATTTAATTATCCAATTGCATGCGATATTATGAGTAGCTAGTAAGTAATTAATAACTAAATTTTATCTTTATAACCAAATTACTTGATCTATTATGTAATGTTGGTGCTAATGTGTATGTATGCATAATAAGATGCTTACATGGGCCATGTGTTCACTTGTTTTCTAATAATCATATTTATAGGTAATCTAGTACTTTGTTATTAATTATATAATTCTACTTTAAACTAGATTACATATAGCTATTCATGATCATAGGCACTAGTGCATACTTCTAATGGTATTAAATCATGCTAATAGGGTGAGGTGCATACTATAACTAATATAAACTAATCTTGAAATGGGTTACACTAAAATACTAGCAATAAGAACCGATAAAAACTAATAAAAAGAAATGAATTAGAGCTTGATAAAACTTATCAATAAAAACCAGATTGAAAGGCAATTAACTAGAGTTTGGATAGTTTAATGTGGTGGGGCTAGAGACAAATATTTCAACGGTACAAAAATTGTTAAAAATAGATTTACGGTTGGAAAGATATGAGGATTTGAGTGTATATGGTGGCTCTAGGAACTTTGTTATAATTTCAGAAAATTACTAGGCGCTAATCCGAAGTTATTAAAAGTATCAGAGGGACCTGTAAGGGTCTGGGTGTAAAAGTTTTGGGTGGAATTATTATTCATTCAACAGTGCAGGGGTCTTCTGTAGGATCGTATAATTAAAGGTGCAAATATCAAGATGGGGAGGGACCTTTCTGCAAAATGTCTTTTAACTTGCGGGTGGTTTGTTTACCTGAGGTAGCTCGCATGGACTGTGTGCACAGCCCTGTGCACCACGGCCAGGGCAGGTTGACCGCGGCGGCAGGACAGCCAAGGAAGGCTCGCCAAACTTGGACAAGTGGTGGAGAAGTAGAAGGACGACGCCGTGAACCTAGCCGCAGGGCCAGAGAGCCGGGGAGGCACTGTAGAATGCCGGCGACGAGGTCCCATCCGCGTTCAGCCATGGCGCACGGCGTCAGGGCGCGGGAGGGCAAAGATGGCCTGGGTTTCAGGCGCAGGAGGAAGAAGCCGGTGCAGGGAAGGCCGTGGTGGGCGCGGCGAGGTCGGAGGCGCGTCGTGGAGCGCCGTCGTCGACGAGGGGCGGCGCGCCACGGTGGGTCCTGGTGCCATGGCCGGTGGAGGCGCCGAGGTGGCTCAAGCTCGGGCGCAGAGGAGTGAGGCAGCGTAGGGGTCCTCGTCGTGGCTCAGGTGTGCCGGCCAAGAGCCGAGGAGCACCGGCAGCGGAGAGGTTGGCCATGTGCGGCGACGCACGGCGTCGAATGCAGGAGAAAGGGGCAGGGCACGGCGAGCTCGGCTCCGGTACAGAGAGCAGGATTGTAGAGGAGGCAGAGAGGAGCGTGGCCGTTCTTATAGTCAAAGGGGTTCCTTTGAAGAGAAGTACCGGGAAGAGAGAGAAGAAGATTGAGGAGGAAGGAAAGTAGTTTAGGTGGATGACAGGTGGGGCCTACGAGTAAGTCAATCCGGTTGTCACTAAAACATTTGGGAGATAGATAAGGGAAGAGCAAACGACTTTGGATTGTGATGAAATTTTTGTAGGATCAATCTGCAGGTTGTGTTTTACAACATAAATTGTTCGGGTTGCGTTTTTCAAAAGATTCAAGAAGTTACAGAATTTTGAAAGTGGATGATCGTCAAGGAAGGTGGTCTAGAGGTACGGATTATTTTTCAACGGATGTCTATTTTGTCTTGAAAATCGAACTTTTAGGGCTCGCATGGATTTGAAATTTTGTGGAGTGGTGGAATATTATAGGATGAGCAGTTTTTCTTTTGGGCTCATCTCCGAATTTGATTTTGATTTTGTTTTAAAAATTCAGAGAGCAGATAGCTGTTTAAAAGGAATATATTTGACAAGGTCTAAGTATGATTCAAAAGAATTGAATGGATTTAGAATTAAGGAAATGGGATGAATTAAGAATTCAGGTAGAACAAAAAAACGACAAGAAGAAAATAAAAGAAAAGACAATCATTTATCACACGGTCAAAATTTTTAATATTTTAATGAAATTTACAATTGATACTGTTCGAATTACGAAATAAAATTTTCTACTTCGAAAAAGGAGAGAAAGAGAGAAAAAAATGTTAGCGTTTTTGTCAGTGACAATTTAAATTTTCGAATTTTAGTTAGTGTGAATTTTGGGGGGTGACATCATGTCAATGGGTCTACGCGGTGCATGGAGTGGAAGGCCATGCCGACGCGGCCACCGAGCACGTCCCGTCCAAGCTAGCCGGGTCGGAAGATGACGATGATGATGAGCTCGTCATTGCCATGCAGGGATTCGTCTAGTAGTAGTAGTAGTAAGTTTTTTTTTCTTTTCTTATTGTAGCGTGCCACGCTGTCTGTCGATCGATGTAGGTCAGCTTGATGGGATGGGACGGGGTTTCCCCGGCGATCGATGCGACGCAAGATCCGGCCGGGATCCAGCTGAAACAAGTGTACACTTGACATGCCACTGACCTACCTTATGCGGTATGTCCAAGGAAGAACCATGCATGGCAGGTGAGCTGCAAGTCCAAGTCCAACCACGCATGGCCCAAGGCTGGCACACAAGCAAGAACCACATCGTCCACCACGCATCGATCGATCGTATCTACCTGCACGTGCCTACGGTTCTAGCTTGCGCCTTCTGATGTGACACTAGTAGTAGTATTCAGAAATTTGGTCCTATACATTATATTATCTAGCTAAATGACCTAACTGGAGATTTCACACTGTTATTTGGGGCCCATGCATTGCTTCGATCGACTCCCACTTACTCCCTCCGGTATTGTTTTTTCCTTCTTGTCGTTAGGACAAGCCAACCAGTGCAAAATTGCAATAAAACATCTGTCCTAATTAACGATGAGAAAAAAAATTAAGTAGAGTACTCTCTATATAATGGTGCATTGCATAGTTACTGTTAATAATTTTTACCGTTAGCCTAATTTGTTGCGGAAGGCGCAGGCAGCGAGCTAGTAGGCACACAGGGACCGGGAGCGCGAAGATGTGCGGCTGCGGCTACCGGACACCGACTATCGACGGGCGCAAGGATAAGTTCATGAGGCTACCAGACGATGACGCGGCGAGTCCACTGTCCTCTTCGGGTGCCACCATGGAGCACGGATGCGGGACACCTGCACACTTCTCCGGCCACCGTTCATTCGGCGGCCATGATCCGGGCGGCGGCGGCGTGCGTGATGAACCGGCTGGTTTTCCACGCGAACCTGCGGAACATATCGATGAAGGTGTACGACTACCCGCAGGACGCGTTCCTGGCGCACATGAAACGCCTCAGCGTCTTCGCCTGCATCGTCTCCGTCGCCGTGGACCCGCTCTTCTTCTACCTGTTCCGCCTTTGGAATATCTCGTGAACTTCGTACTAATCTCTATCTTTGAATCAGCAGTTGATACGTACGAACATCGTAGATACATAGCTCATACTAGTAATATTACATATATTGTCATAAATAAAGTTTTACATCCAAAACTTAAATTACAAGCCAGCGAGTTACCTCAGCCATCCTCGCACAGTCATTACATAAAAGAAAAAAACAAAAAGCAAACACCACAGGCAAACTTACGCGCAAAACAATCCTCCTCGTTGCCATCGAGGCCAGCTTCCTCTTCTTCTTCATCTGAGCGATAAAGACAAAGGTGAGTACAAAAGTACTCAGCAAATTCTAACTCCGCACTTAGCTGTAATCATTCTTACAAGGCCGTCAAGGAGAGGCTAGGGTTTTTCTTTCGACGAAAGGGCAGTTTTATGCAGTCTTCTCTACAGATGAGTTTTCAAAACAAAGATGGAAGTGTTCCTAATCTATCAGCATTTTAGTGGGTGGACAAGGGGAGTAGTCACCGTTCCCGCCGGTTCTCAAATTTAGCTGGATGGCCTCCACTATCCCAGCCAGATATTTTTTAAAAACACGGGTAGCTATACCCACTCACATCACTAAGGAAGTGATTAAGACTAATTATTATTAGCCCAAGCTGTAACGTGTCAATACCGTGACAATGGTCATTCCGGATGGATTATACACTCTGCAGAGGTTGTACACTGTACCCCACAGGTTATGCTCCTCTTGATCAACAGAGTCGCATAACGTTCATTTCAGCACACACTAAGGTATCCTCAATGTCTACCTTAAGATATATACAGAGGTTATCTCTCAGGGGTTTTGCCTGCCCCCGATGACGTGATATCACATTCCCATAGCCAGACCGTGGGTTTAGAGCATCCACGTCTGTTCCCTGGACCCCGCACATAGACAAGTTATTACACAACCAGAGAGCTATACCCGTGGGCAGTACGATCCCCATGGCGCGAGCTATTGCTGTAATCAAAGATCGAACAGTGAGCATCTCACGTTTGCTCCTGCGGCTTGTGTCTCTCGATCCCTTAGGTGTCATTGCGGAGAACAAAAGGGGTGTAGTGTGGTTGCACAAAATCACTACATTGAGGTTCGATGAATCGGTTTTTATATGGCAGAGGCGGCGCTCGTCCACGGAAGGTGAACCAGTCTGAAGCCTACACACAGCACATAGTTCTAGGAGCCCGCCCCACGACCAAAAACATCATCCCCTCCCGTCACCTATCTCTAGTTTTCACAAAGTCTCATCTCACTTTATTTGACGCACTCCTCCAAACTTTTGTAACTCATTTAATAAATGATGGTTATGTATATAGTAAGGTGAAGCATAGCTTCGCGTGAGTGTTCCTAAGCATTCTACTTCAAAGCAATTATCCATACATTAAGGTATTTAATGACGGGTGTCCTACGGTTAAAAGGTTTGATTGACAATTCGGTATCAAGGCGGTATTTATACTTATAAAGAGCAAGTTACTGACATAAATATAAATACGTGTATAGTAAATTGGTTCATATCTACACAAAGTTTTAAACATATAGCTATGATCATACAAACATATGGTTTCTATAGGTGCATAGCGAAAAAGTAGGAACAAGATGGTCAATAGGTTAGGACTTGCCTTCAAAAGCGTACTCGGGCTCTGCCTCGTACTCTAGGTTGTCGATCTCTTCGTCTCTGAGCGCTTCGTCGTCTACGCGAGAAAACAGTAGAAAGTAAATAGATAATTAAATTGTACGGAAGGAGCACAAAACGAAGAGCGAATAAATACCAAATTTAATAAAAAGTTCTCAGGGTGACAAGTGGCTCTATAATATAGGGTTCGAGTTTATGGTTCTAACAGTGCAAAGATCTCGGTAAACGGAGATGATATGCGCTAACAGTGGTAAAAATAAGGTGTAGGGGCTTTTTTGTAATTTTTTAAAAATTGAAGGACTAATGTGAATGTTTGTGGTGACAAATAGAGCCTTGCTAAGTGGGTCTTTACTGTGTAGGGGTGTATTTGCAAAGTGGAGATTTTTTTGGAATTTTTAAGAATTTATTTGAATTAAAAATGGGCTAGAAATAAATTTCTGTGTGCACTGGAGTGTGTGACCGTAGCAATTTTGATTGTGAGACTGACGCGTGGGCTGGACCCCATTGGTCAGTGGGCGCGGGGCAGCGGCGGCTGCCACATGGGCCCGATAGCGCTGTGCGCGGGCCGCCTCGCAGTGTGCGGGTGCTGCGACCACGCGCGTGC
>BCLF01000105.1:422479-454847 GCA_001602275.1 Zoysia japonica | reverse complement strand
CATACGGATCCCGGCGCTCCCAGCTGGCGAGGGCGGCGCGGCAGAGTTGCCCTCGAGCGCAGTGGCTCCACCGAAGAGTATCAGCCGCTGACCTACATACCCCGGCGAGCCCTCCTCCCCGACGGCCGGCACAGCCGTGAGCGTGTGCCCACACCGGCACCCCGGCCCGTCCTCCTTACTGTCCATGGCCGCGTTCACCACCGTGTACCCCGGCGCCGGCCTGGGGCCAGCCGCCGCCCCTGGGGACGCGCCCGTGGGCGTCCCGGGCGTCGAAGGGGATGCCGAGGGGGTCTCGCTCCCGCTCCGCGCCGCCGCGGCGTCCGAGTCGGAGTCCGACTCCGTCGCCACGCGCGCGTCCACGTCCATCCCCGCCCGTCGGTACCCTAGGGTTTCGCGCGCTGAGCACGGGAGATCTCCGACGAGGGCGCGGATGAGTTTAGCCTCTGGCAGCCCCCGGCGTCTAGGAGACGGTCCAGCGAGCGGCGGCCGGCGAGGCCGCCATCCACACCCGAGCTAGCGAAACCCGAGGCCGCCCCGTCGCAACCGGCGGCGGCGGCGGAGACAGGTGGTGGTGGTGGCGCTTCGCGACGAGCCGAGCCGAGGCGATGGGGTGGATCGCGAGGACGGGAGGGAGGTAAGCGGCGGGGCCCCTGGGAGATTTGGGAATTCGCGCGGGGCGCGTGGACGGTGGCGGGGATCAGGCGATCAGCAGGGACGCCGGGCAGATGTGGCAGGGATGTGAGCGGGAATACGGGTGGAGCACGGGGGGTGGAGCGGGAAAGAGAACTCTGGTGACCTGGTCTGGTGGCTTTTGCGGTTTGGCCCTTGGTTTCTGTCGTACCCGACAAAATCGTCGAGGACGTCGTCGCGCGCATGCCGGCCAAGACGGTGGTGCCTTTCCAGCGGCTTGGTCTGTGGCCCCTAAGCTCCGTCGCGACGAGGTCCCCGCCGGCTTCGGCCGCCGCGTCCACGGTGTACGCGTGGTCGTTGCCGGAGGTGGAAGGGAAGAAGGGCAATTTGTGAGGAAAACTTACTTCGTCCCTGCGATCGGACTGGTGAGAGCCAAGCCTAAGGAGAAGAAAGGGTTCA
Organism: Zoysia japonica; assembly: GCA_001602275.1. Lineage (NCBI taxonomy): Eukaryota > Viridiplantae > Streptophyta > Magnoliopsida > Poales > Poaceae > Zoysia > Zoysia japonica. The sequence continues at coordinate 453,758 of BCLF01000105.1, read as the reverse complement.
GAAGGCAGGATAGAAGGCTTCGTCCCTGCGATCGGATTGCTTCGTCCTCGTCTCCCTCGTCTCCTCCAGCGATCTTCCGGCCAGGTTACGCATCGACGTTAACGCTGGTGGCAGTGCAACTGAAGGCTGTGACTCCGTCGTAAAAGTTCTCCGGTCTCTCTCTCTCTCTCTCGGAGACGTATCTTCTAGACCTGCATTTTGCAGAGATCATCTATACTCATGGTTCAGAAGGCCTTCGATTATTTCATGTGTTCATCCAATAAGAAAAGGCAAATACTTTTGAACTTATGAAAAGTATTTAGTTATGTCTGAATAGCATAACTTTTTTTTTTTGAAAGGAACCGCCGCAAGATAACATTTTAACTTTCAACATACAGATCTCTTGTGTGAACTTGAACTTGATGTATATGCAGTGGTTGAACTGCGACTTGAACTTCGATTCCGGGTAGTTTTTACCGACCCAGGACGCGGCAATGGGCTGGCTCACGGATCAGTCAGTCGGCACAAAAACAAACCGTGTCCAATTAGTTTAACCCTCCAGTACAGCACCAGCATACAGCGGCACCTGGGCCATCACATTAGAAAACAGACATAGATTCCATTCCAGCGCTACAAGACGGGGCCAGCGCACACGCACTGTGTGACGAGTTCTTGCGGTGACAGCAAAGATTCCGGTACCACGCCAAAGGCGCCAGCGCCAGCTCCAAAAAGCTTTTGCTGTGCCTGACACGAACAAATCCAACAGATCAAACTCAACTCTATTTTGTCAGCTCGTATCATACTAGAGTGTACCTGCTCGGCTGCTTCTCATTTCACCCTGATTTCTCCGCCGCCCAAGCAAGAAAACCATCAAGGTTTCTTAGCTTTGCGTTGACTGGTATACTTGGTAGCATCTCATATGTCCAGGAGCCAGGATGCCAGATGCCAGTCACGTGCGTGCAAAGCTGCAAGCTAATGCAAATTCTTTATCCTACACGCTACTACAAGTTACACCATATGCTTGTGAATGCAGCAAGTGCTACTAATTTACTAGTGCTCATGGTTGCTTGATTGCTTCTCACTTCAGCACCACATCGTAAACCTCAAACAAAGGAGATCTTAAGTACTACCAATTTGAGGCGGCAATCACGTTTGCATTCTACATGGTGGAACTACAACTTTACAATTAACAATTGTTCATTGTGCTTGTGCGATTTCAAGACATGAAACTGAACATGCATGTGCATAGTGTGGCTCAAAAGAACTCTGCATACTCAAGAAGAGAGTTGGCTTAAAGCTAGCTGTGCCAGCTTTTCTCATATTGATGTTTCACTATTAAGCTGAATGGCTATTGTTCAAACATACATTGAATTAAATTTTATTCAACAATTTCTTCTTTCATGATTCCATATTTCCATGTCTACAATGCTGATGGACACTAATAAACACAAGCAGATCTGGAACAAATTCACACCAACCGTATGAAAGAAATGCTCTTCATGGATTTCTAGGCACTTAGCATCGATTCATCTCGACATGAAACCTAAGATATTATAACTAGCTAATAACTAGTAACTAATATCGGAAGTCAGAATGCTTACATTTGAGCCACTGAAAAAGGAAAATGTGAGGAAGGGAGTGTTACTTAGAATGCTTACGTTTCGGCCATTGAAAAGGAAAATGTGAGGAAACTCAGTATTGATAAAAACTAAATTTGAAGCGCTAGATAGCGGATAATGATTATGACACCCTGGTTAGGTGGAGTCCACTAGTCAAGTACTACTTACATAACCAGATAGTAAGTTTTGACGGTCATGAAAAAAATACACAAGCAAGAATCAATCTTATTTCCCGGAAGACGGTGAAAAGTTTTCTCAGAGCATTACATGCTGGATCGTGAAGAAATGACAACACAATCTCAGATGTCAAAATGAAAACTATTCAACAAAAACTACATACGGTTAACATGAATCTAAACAAGAACTGAGACTCGATGGATAAATTTCACTAACACAGGACAATGCAATTCAACGAATATTACCTCAGCTTTATCGCCAGGTCCATTTTCTCTTGACTACAGCAACCCAAAAAATGTAATGGGGACCTAAATCTGACACTGACACGTATTTCTCCTCCATTGCTTGCTTGGAGAAGAAAGGAACTCCCCGCTTCTGAACAAGGCAATTATGAACATGAGCAGTAACCATTGCTGCCACCGGAAACTGAACATCCAGTGTCAAAAGAATGTGATGAACCAGCATGAAGCAGAAGGTAAGCTCTAAATAGCTGCTGGCTGGCTGGCACCGATCTTCATGGATATGGATTGTGGAACATTGGCTGCTGGCTCAGCCGACTGACAGATGATTCTATCTTCAAACCTTGTTACAAGAACTCTACAGAAAAAATCTCAAGATCCACTAGGCGACATAGTCGCTCTCAATCACAGGTTGCGTCCGTGTCCCCGACGCCACAGGCGCCTGAGTTCGCCCAACCTGCGCCATCCTGAACGTCTCCCCAACCTCTGCATTCCGTTCCATCCTCTCAATCTTCTTATGCTGTTTATGCCTGACCAAACAGATCATAAGGGAGGCCAACAGCCCTACCCCTACAGCGGCACCAACCACGCTGCCAGCAATCTTCCAAGCCTGGGAGTTTCCCTTCTCCGCATGACCTCCGGCAGGTGGTATGGGCGGCGCAATCGCGCCAGATGGCCCTGGAGCTGGAGCTGGAGCTGGAGCAGGAGCGGGAGGAAGCGCGCTGGAGTTCACCACAATCGAGAAGTGCCCTTGCCGATACGTGGAGCAGATATTGGTACCGTTAACGTCACTGAACTGCGGCACACCATTCAAATCGAAGTAGATGCACCTCGGCGCCGGACCGCCCGGCGGCACCTCCCTGATATTACCGAACGCCACCGAAATCGGACTCCCCGTCACAATGACGTTCTGCTCCTCCAACCCGACGGCGGCCAGGTCCGCGGCGTCGTAGACCAGCAGCCCGAGCACCGGCGCGAGGTACGTGTACCCGGGCACGGGGTAGTAGAACTCCGACCAGTTCCCCAGGCTGTGGTATACGAGCACCACGCGCTCGACGTACGGCTGCACGGTGACGCCGGCGGGCACGTCGAACTCGAAGTAGTCGTTGAAGCCGCGCCGCCGGAGGCTGCCGCTGCGCAGCCGCAGCGCGGCCGCCGCCCCGCCGGTGAGGTTGGCCGGCAGCGTCGCGTTGAAGACCACCCCCGTCCGCGGGCGCGCGGCGAGCGCCCGGTACGCGTACCCCTGCAGCGTCGCGTCCAGCATCCGCGCCGGGGACAGCGGCTGCGACTGCGCCGCCGCGCCCAACGGAGGGGACCGCGGGCCCGAGAGGAGGAGGAGGAGGAGCAGGTGGAGGAGGCAGGTGTAGATCGGGACGCGGCCCATCGGCGGGGCGAGAAGCGAGGACGAGCTCCACCTCTTCCTCGTCATCTTTGGGAGGTAGGAGGAGCACTCGAAGCCGCGCGCGGCCGCCCCGTCATGCCGCCCGGCACCGCCGCGACCAGACCAGCCGCCGCCCGCACCGCCGCGTGGTGCCCTGCTCTCTGCTCCCGCTCGCTGCCGCGACTGCCTGCCACCTGATCTGGTCACTTGCCAGGCTGTCGCCAGGAGGAGGAATCGAAGGGAGAAGAGCACCACGAGAACGAACGGGCCGAGGCTGGAGACTGGACTGAACACAACGGACATTCACATCGGGGAGATAAGGCGAGGGCAAAATCGTCAGCGCAGGCTAATCACGCGGTGCGCAGTTTACTGATTTACCCCTGGACGGTTGATCCGGTGTTACAGCGAAGCCGGGCGGCGGCACGTGCGATGATGATGGGTTTGCGCATGGAGCTCGTCGTGTCCTCTTTTCTAACGGTTCGATTCTTCCCAGGGGCTTTTGTGCAAGCGAAGTTTCTTTTCAGTGGCCTTTGGTTTATAAAAAGAGTCAAAAAAAATTATATTTTTTAATTCATCAAGAAATATGTTATATTATAATTATATTTTTATATTAAAAATTGTGTGATTTGCTAGATATTATTAAGTAAAAGTTTCAAACATTTGACTTTATTCAAATTTAAAAATATTTATATTTTGAAACGGATGCATTATCATCTTAAAATTCACTCTTGCAAAGAGCCAAACCTAGTATCTGAATCATACTTATACATAGGCACCGTAGCTCGTAGCTCGTGTAAAAATAACCCAGTTCATACAATTCAAGCTATTTTTTATCATAAAACTCACCCTTGCAAAGAGTGAAACCAAGTATCTGAACGATGTTGCTCAAGCTCAACTTCTAAGCTGGAGGCTTACGGGATCAAATGACAGAACACTATCTACTACCTGCAAGGAAAATGGGAGCGCACGAATGCGTGTAGTGGTATCATGGGAGGTGCGCTGTGGTCTCGCACGTCCGTGGACCATCTATCATTACCCAGTGATCGAGGAATTTGGTGCCTGATGATAGTTACGCGAGTGTTAGATTATGGTGGTGATGATGATGGTCCTTCGCTTGATCGAATAATTGCATTATTATTTAGTGGTACGAATCGGTTGTCCTGCTATGAAAGCTGATTAAACAAGAGCAGCATTTCTATGTGAGACTGTGAGTGACAGACCAATAAAAGGATCGGAATAAAAAAGGAAAAAACAGCAGGAGCTAACGTGCTGGCCATGATTGCTGACCCCGTATTATAGTTGTATTTTCTCTCTTTATTTTATTAACGATATTTATTATTCTGAACAAAACTAGGACTACGCCGTGGAGCATAGACTTCCTGCTAGCTGAATGTAGCTGAAGGTTTGATTGCGCCCATCAATGTATCAACCTCCACGGTGATTAAATTCAGCAACGGTTTGGTTGATGGGGCGAACCCTCTCAGGCGAATTGGAAAACACTGCGAGGCTCCATTGCATCTGCGTGCAGAGGCAAGGACTCCGGGAGTTTCGGCCATCGACGGCACAGCACCAGCGATGCAAGCGGGAGCTGACGAAGAGGCAGGAACAGGAAGCAGTAGTACATTGGAAACGTAAAAAAATGAAAAAGAAACAATCCAACTCCAACAAAGGATTTCTTGACAGCAGTTATCTTCCGAGCGAGTCCCTTATGAGTATCAAGGCCCGTGCCCATGTGTGTCGTGTTGTTGTGCAGGCAGGCAGCGAGTTTCCACATCTATCAGACCCTCCCGCTTGCGCTGACTGCGGATAAGTTAACAGCTGGTTTCTGGAACACCTTTACAATGGATGTCCCGTCGCCACCATCGTTGCCGACCCTCCAGGACCGATCCTTCTTTCGCTGGGGTTTCTTGTGGTGTTTGTGCGACGCCTCTTTCTTCTTCTTCTTTTCAGCAGCTTTAGACCCTTCGTTGGCCAAATCAAATGATTCCAGGTCACTCAGGACATGCCTCATGTCTGGATCAGTTGCGACATCCTCTTCAATGGAGTCATCAGCATCTGACTCGTTATCTGCATATACAGTATCTTCTCCATGTTCTGTCTCACCATCTTTTACACCAGGAGGAAGTTCAAAGTGAGGTATTTTGCCATCAATATAATCCTTCAGTATCTGTCGAGCAGCCCTGGTCTCGTCAGGCAACCCAGCGTGACTCACGTGCCCACGAGACGCACAGTACGCCCGCAACAGCTCGGCAGCAGTTGGTGGCCGAGATTGCGATTCATATGGTTTTGGCTTCGGCAAGGTGATCTTGTAAATCTGCTCAAGGACATTTCTTGGGACACGATCTGCCACCACTTGAATAGCTTCCCTATGCTTTGTCATCCTATCAATGGGTAAGACACCACAAGCCACCATCTCATGCCTTGAGCTTGAGAAGGAAGGGAAGACCAGACCAGGGCAATCACACAGCATGAGCTCGTCAGAGATTATCAGCGTCTGGAAATGTTTCGTCTTGCCAGGTGTGTGAGTAACACCAGTTCTCTTCTCACCAACCAATGCGTTTATTGTGGAACTCTTTCCAACATTTGGATAGCCAACAAAACCAACAACCACATGCTTAGCAATCGATGAAACTGAACCAGAAGAACTGACATCAGGATCCTCTTCTGTAGTTGAGGGTCGCTTTTGTGCCACAATAGATTCTGCTTCAGCTTGCAGCCTCAACAAGAGCTCATCCCTGCCATATATCTTGGTATCCAAATCAGCTGAAGCAGATTCTTCTTCAGAGTATCCATTCAGTGTTTTGCCTTCCAATATGGCAGTAGCAGCCTTAGCTGACCAGAAAACATGAAGAATATCATGTGCCTTAAAATACTCTGCCCATCTCTTCCTGCATTAAAAAAATTACAATAGTATCACTATACTAATATGATAAAGGCAGCATACAAGCAAGTCATACATACAACGTGCTGACCTGATATTTAGTGGTAACAGATCAGCCTTGTTAACAAGGAGCATCATTCTCTTGTGTTCATCAATTTCTTTTGCGTACACCTAGTTCAAAGAATAACCATGTTAGAAATAAAAAAAATTCAACAACTATACACATAAAAAATACAGCCTGTGGAGAAAGCAGACTCTCCAATAAAAACTCAACAGCGGTTCCAGAGTATCAAAAGAAGTACTATTTCTTGCAAATAAGGCAAGTTTTTCTGAATGTTGAACAAAGAAAGGCAAAATCAAAACATAAGAGAAATGAATTTCGTGGGAAACATGCCCTCCATATGAAATCTAGCAGAAAAAATATGTTCAAAGATACAGTACCAGGAAAAGGTTAGTACCACTTTTTTTTCTCATGACAAATAGAAGTGATAAGCTTTGGCCAAATAAATGGGTAAAGCATAGTATTCTAATAAAATTGCAACCGCAAAAAATAATGAGGCATACATCTCTCAAGAGTAAAGATGAACTATGAGACCAATTTTGCGAATACTGACTTGTACACAATGTCTAACGCTGAACAAACTCCAAGCAGGTATAACAAGCCATCATTTTGGCTTGTTTACTACCTATCCCATTGGAATTTGAAAACTTTAAAACAAAAACCATGGTAAGTAGTACCTCAAGATCAGGGCAGCGATAGAATAAGGGATCTCGGGCATCAACTACCATAACCAGCTGCATGGAAGAAGGAAAATAAGAGTTACTACTTAAAACAGTATAGCCATATGTTAATCTTCAATCAAGATTATCAACATGATTGAGCAGTCAATAATAGATAGCATATTTGCAATGAAAAAAATGTACAAGACGGTACAACGTAACACAAATGTCCACAGAAAAATGTAAACTGAACTTTTCAAGTGGCCCCATAATTTTGCATACCTCACATTCTTAGAGTAGTTTAATTTAATGGTAGACGTTGGCACTGACATATACATGTAGAAGCAATTAAAGCACAAGCTGCTAATATTAACAATGAAATTAGAAAACCCACCAAATCACTGCGTTCAAGCACTCTCCAGAGCTGCCTCCAGATGTCAATATTTTTCTCAAATGGGGTCAGGACAAGCTTGTCATTCTCCTCCAGTCTGCAGAGAAGATTACCCTAATTATAAACTTACACAATAATGGCATTTAGTAGGAAAAAAAATAATGCTACCATGTACTGAACACTAATGTCAAATTTAACAACTAGCATATACTCTTCGCCCTAAGAACCTATTCCATAAGTAGCAATGCCCTGATACTTTCAAATAACCAAGTAACTTAAGAACCATATCTAAATGTGCGTCATGAAGCTCATAGGCTCACTTATTCATGAAGCTCATAGGCTCACTTATCTTACACATCTGCCAATGTAAGAGTAATCAGAATTGCAAATCAGAACAAACCTCGCGAGATTCCTGCGCCATACCAGGAACGCCCGCCTCTCATTTGCATCAAGCTCCTCTACAGTCATCTGCGTGCTCCAAGGTGGACTGCAATCACACACACAGAACTCGAGATAAGAAAAGGAACAATCCTATAACTACGACATGTATCAGTATCGCCATCAAACATCAAAACTTCCCACCGTCTGGGGACACGTAGGCTGCCAGCGTGCAGAGCCTCCTGCTCCTTCCGCAGCCGCCGCCTCTCATCGGCCGTCTCCCCTGTCGCGTCCCTGCGCTCAACCAATCAACCCATCAGAATTTCCAGCAAACAGAACACACAAATTTCTCAACACGAGCAGCAGCGGAGGAAGCGGCTGCAGCGGCTGGAGGGGAAGGCGGCGGCTCACAGGTCGATGACGAGGTCGGTGGAGGATGAGACGGAGGCGGACTCGGCGAGCTGGTCGGCCTCGGCGGCCCGCTGGAGCACGGCATCGATGTCGCTGACGTCGATGACGGACTCGAGCGGCGCCGCGCGGCGGCGGGCGAAGGCGAGCGCCTCGCCGCGCTCCTTGGCGGCCGCCGCCGCCTTGTTACGCTGGCGGATCAGCGCCCGGCCCAGCCCCTCTCCCTTCTCCTTCTTCCCGCCGCCCGTCATCGCATCGGCTTTGCGGTGCCGCTAATCCTGGCGGCGTCGAGCTTCGCTGGAGTGGGGGTGAAAGCTAGGGTTTTTGCGGCGCGAGAAGGGCGGAGGAAGGAGACGACGAATTGGGAATGGCAAGGTCAAGGTGAGCGAGATTGAGTTCGTTTTCTACAGCGGGTAGTCTCTGTATTGTGGGCCCTATCTGTCGTATGGGGTGACGACGCGGCCCACTAACCTCCTCCCGTTTCTTTTTTTTTTTCCTTTTTTTTATACCCTCGAAAATGCGACCTCTTCCCGATTCCTTTGCATCTACTCCTATTTTCCTTCAAAATTTATTCACAAAACCCATGAAAAGGGGAAGAAAATGCAGCTGATGAACGCTTTTAAAAATTTGTACATACCACCAACTCAATTTTCCCTGAAAATTATTAGGGAAAATGCTGCTGTATGGATTTTCCTTTTTAAGAAATATTTACACATGCCCAAATCCACGTGTGGTCAAGCAGCAAGGCAATTTTCCACCTCTGGTTATTGAGGGGCAGAGCAGAAGAAACCTACACATCCAAATGTCACTGTGATAATCGGTCACAATCAATCATGCAGGCTAGTTCTACACGAGGATCCATGTAACACTTCAAAACAACGAACTTCAAAATGCAGTAATATGCAATTTCTTACGGGGAAAAAATTGTCACACATTCCACAGCAAACACACATCGTAGCAAATCAGCAAAATCGAAGCTGAAACACCATAGATAAACCAGGTTCAGACAATCAGGATAGTACATCAGTATAGAACTCAACACATAAACCTGTTAGCCATACAGACGGTTTCACAAATTCCCGAAGATATGAAACCTACTGAGCAGCTGAGAGTCTAAAGTCTGAAAACAAACTTATATCCACCCTGATAACCTCAGCTTTACTTTCTCAACGCAGTAGTAGCCATCATCGGTGGCCTCATTGTATGATGCGTTGTTCATGACTGTCAGGAGGGTGGTGAAGTCAGGAGACTCGAGGCACGCCATGCTCTTGAACTCTTCGGAGATGTCAGTGTTGTACTTGTCGCCCATCATGAGCCTGAGGAGCGTGGTGAAGTCTGGTGAGTTGAGGTTGAGGATGCTGTCGAAGGCATCCTCACCAACATGTTCCTCATCCTCATTGGTTGCAACGAAGGGGCCGTAGAAGTCTACTGCAGGGACGCTGCTTGTTGCCTGGGAGATATCTGCGTTGGCGCCTCCCTGTTTACCCCTGGCAAGTGGCAAGCACCCTGTGGAACTTCTTTGGCCGCGCTTCTGCATCATCAGACTATAGTTACTAGGAAATCAGAAGCTATATCGGCATTGCATCACAACAACAACAACAACAAAGCATTCTAGTCCCAACAATTGCACGATAGGAAAAAAAAAGGGGGGGTAGGACCCTGTTTGGAGTGAAGCGGGGTAGACCTTAATGCTAGGCCTGCTTATGCCAGCCTTGGCACGTTGTGTGCGACGACGAAGAATAGCCTCATACTGCTTTGCACTCACAAAAATTGGTGCACGACCTGGTATAAGTGATGGAAGTTGCCTCAGCCTAAGCGCCTACATTGAGAAAAAGAATCAACAAAGAAGTATTACCCAGCCAATACACTACTTGGACAGATAAATCTATGACTATCATTTTTACACCACCCATGCTCCTGCTAAACGGAAGGGGATACACATATATAGACTAAAACCATCAGTTTGATTTTGGAAAATGTACTAAATAACAATGAAAGAAATTTACAAATTCCAACAACTAAGATGACTTGGAATGGGATTTCTGTAACATTAAAATCAAGTGACCACTAAAGTAAGCTTATACATGTATCTAGCTCTTGAATAATGCTGCATACGACAAAGAGAACAACTTTAAAGGTGATATTGAACTGAAGTTTCATCAAAAGAATTTAAGAATCATATCATCAAAAGAGGACGTGGGCATAGTGTATATCTGGATTAGAGTTATCATTCAAGAAACGAGGCAACAAATCAGTAAGGAATGGACATTCAGAAAGCTATCTGAGTCAGTTGAAGAAACAATGGGCCATCCCAAAAGCATTATGACTGTAACAGTAAATAAAATGGCGTAGACTTTGTCCCTCTAAAGTAAACAAGGTTAATTGAATAACTTACCCTCGGTTGACCAGCAATTAGCTCAGAAGGACCACTGTTATCGACAGACATGTGTGGAGTGGCAGTGGCAGAGCCTTCTGGCACCTCTGCTGTGCTCCCTGGATCTAAATGTCACAGAGCAGATATTGTTTTATTTCAATATTCACAAACTTATGCGAATTGTCGCCCTGCCTACCAAAATATAGTGACCCTTAAACCATTAGATATGTATAAACATGCACTAAAGTCAAAGCATTCACACTGGAGACATGGATGAAATAACTGGTTCAGATCCATCATGGCCTGTGAAGCTTACCATTGCTTGTCCAAATAAATCAACGATGAAGCTGTAGCATAATCAATGAGCATGCAAAAAAAAAAGGGAAAAAAACTACAGGCACTGAAAATGTGCAGTGAGAACTGACATGAATAAAAAATGTATGCAGGAAAACTCTAAGAAGTGCAAAGAGAGTATGGCGGTTGGGCAGGTAATCATACAAGAAAGGAGCGACCAAGATTATAGAACTCCTAGCTCTAATGGGTCTGATGGGTTTTAGAAACAAGGGCAGGATATGAATCATAATATTGCAAAATCACAGGAAACATCATCACAAACTAAACCAATAGATATTCAAGATGCGCGAAGAGGACAAGAAAAAACACACCGCTACTGATGAAGATGAACAAGAAGACTATGAAGCGAGATCAGATTTAGAGAGCACACTACCAAGGGCCATATAAATAGCCATCAGGCAGAGCGTTCACATTCTCCAAAAAAAATCTATTATATTTCACTTCCTAACAGCAAAAAAAACACTCCACGGTTCCCTTATAGAAAATATTTAATACAAAGGATAGAATGATGCAGTGATAGAAGAAATTTTTGCATGACGATTAATTGCTACCACTATATATTGGCAACAATTGGTGAGCAATAAAATAAGAGTACTAACTGCATTCTCACTGCTAAATTCAATAAATGGATATCTTTACATTTATTGTATCCAACAATATTTTATATGGAATTTGGTTTTCTATTTGCTTTAACAAAAAGTATACAGATTTTACCCAGCCCAAAAATTGAGACGTACTGAATAATTTTTGCATTAGTCATTACTTTTTGGCACATCACATCCTGGCTGTACACTCATTCCAGTTGACTTGTATAACATTCTTAATTAACTTTTTTAGATTTCAACAATGCAAGTGTCGATAACTAGATACTGTAATATATAGTTAATAATTGTCATGATATCATTAAATTAATTGGCTTAACATCATTTTCTACTAAATTAGTTGCTAGTCCATTACTGCTACATTAGGATGTGGCACGTACATTACAATGGCACTTGACATTACCATGCTGATCCACGTAAATTTGTAAATCAGTACTCCCTCTGTTTCTTTCTAACTATCACTTTGGCTCTGGGCACGGCCACACAGGAATTAAGGGGAGGTGACACATAGGAAACGAGGAGAGATGTATTAGGAAGAGAGGTGCATTGGGAAGTGAGAATGACACTTAATTTGAGAAAAACTGTGAAGGCTAGAATGATACTAGATAAAATGAAATGGAGGGAGTATTATACTACTCATAACTAATTAAACAATGGACCAGACATGTTGGCCCCAACGATAGATTTTTTCTCTAGTTGTACCTGAAAATAAAGACAGCATTTTGCCTATCATCGTTCGCAAATCGCAAATACGAAGGTAACACTGCCTGTCATGTTGCAGCTCCAGAAACTACTGAGCAGTGTCCATATCGTACGAAAATAATATTTTATAACCTTTTCAGCTCTCAACAGAGTAGCACATCTGCTAGCTAAGATGGCCACTGATAGCACAAGGTGTCGGGTGTGGCCCATCAGTTGGCAAGTGATTGTAATCCTGATTTCTCTTAATCAAGGGTTTTGAGTTAAAAAAAAAAAGCTCTCAACAGTTGAAAAGAAACCAATGTCATTCAAATATACTCAACACAATGAAGAGTCATGCAATTACCCACTAACCTAGCAAGGCCCTTCCACATATCCATAAAAGTTCTCCACAATTTTTGTGCTAAAATCCTCCGGGATCAGCCAAGCATTCCAATGTCGGCAGCCTACAAACACGAACCTTCTCGACATCAGTAGATTCAATAACTAGAAATTGTTGACAGCCTCTTGAGGATCAAAATACAAAGACAATTGCGATATTCACCAAGGAACAAATCTTGAGAAATAGAAGATTGCATGTTTAAAACTGTTCTTGCAATAAATATGTGATACTGCAGAAAGCATATTTACCTGGCTGTGGTACCGTAAAAAACATATTTCACAAGAACACTTCTATATTGTAAAAATGAAAAGATTCTTGTGAAATAAAAAAGGGAGAAAAAAACTGTGATATTGTAGAAAACATATTTACCATTATAGAATATGCACGTTACCAAATCAGCTTAGTGTTCACCCATAGTATGCAATTCCCCTACAAACATAAAAATTTGACTGCTGAGATTATGATTCCAAACAGGGCTGAAATTTGCTCTGCAAGACAAGGATCCAGCCGAGGCAACATACGACTGATAGTTAAGTTGTAGTGTATTCCTATGACCGTTCATCATACAACTTCATTACATGCCTGACATACATTGAACGCCTTCCAGGTGTGGTAATCTGGGGCAATTGTTCATCTGCCTACCACAACAAGCTAAATCAAATATGCAATGCTAAAATGTGCCACTGGATCAATGTGAAAGAGGCCCAAAACTGAAATAAAAGGTCAAACATCTCTTCATTATCACTTCTTCTGCTTCTTCCCAGGTTTGCACTTCCCCTTGTACACTTCCGGAGGTTTGCAGCTTCGAACAGCACCTGCAAAATTGTGGACTCTATCCTTGTCGATGCCGGTGCAGCATATTATGTTGGGTTTGAAGCAGAAGACGCGGACAGCAGGTGGAGCAGTGAACAGCACCTCATGGCTGTAGCCAAGTTTCAGAAACAATTCACGGCCTTGGGACTCGGATCTTGCTTTGAAACCAACCCCAACAAGCTTCAGAAACCGGAAAAACTTGGCTTCCATCACATGCAACTGGAAGAAAGGTTCGGTATTGGTGCCTGGTTACACTTAACACAAAGGAGTTCATCAGAATCTGGAACAGCTAAATCATAGATCCTGCAAATATTGAGATGATAGCAGTAAAATAATGTGCCTAATTACACTTAAGACAAAGGAGTATGCTATTCACATCACGCAGTGCAGGGTACAATTAGTTGTTCAACATAGAGGCATTGGAAGCGTCGCTGCCCGCCGCTTAAGTTGTTTCGAGGGGCCACCAATCCAGGACGAAATCCCCATCCCCGCCCTGTGCCCAAGGGCGAAAATTTCTTCCCATACCCGCCCCCGCGCAGGCGGCGCAGCTAAATCCAACATAAATGTGAACAGCTCAGCACTCCCCTGAAGGAGGAGGGCTGGCGCACAAGATGACAAGACTGCCCGAGTTGCTGTGCGGCGGCGACCTCGGTCAAATAGGGCAAGGCCGGATAGTGTGAGGCTGGAAGGTAGGCCCACCGTGTCAGCGAGGTACTTCTGCGTTGTTTCTCAGGATGCTTGATACTTATCGGTCATCAAATTTATCCCCTTTTAGTGGAGACTAAATTTTGCTTCTACAGATCAAAAATAGTATCATTCACAATGTCTTTCCATCCTGAACATTCGTTCATCCCTAATTGCAGTTTGCTCATGGAAGAACAATTAAAAATGGATCAACTTTGACGCTGCAACTTTCATCGCAACCAAAGCGAAAATACGTGCAGTATTAATTGATTTCCAGTTAAAATTGGCGCCGAAGCTCGGAAAAAAAAATACTCTCTCCATCTCAAATTATAAATTATTCTGGACTCCTCAAGTTTTTATAATTTTAAATTATAAATCATTCTCACTTCCCGAGACATTTTTTCTCTTCCTAATACATTTCAGTTTATCTCCTCTTCATTTTCAGAACATCTACTTTTTTCACTTCTTTTAATTCTTATACGCAGCTACAAAACAACTTATAAAACAAAATAACTTATAAAACAGGATGAAAGGAAGGAGTATTACTTTTGGTAAGACTAAGACAAAAGTACTTCAGAAGCATGACCATGACATACCACACAGTAATAAAATACAGCACAAACCAAGCCCATGTCCATTATTACAGTACCGAGTTCAAGTTTTCGATACCACAAAGAGCTTCAAGCATACAACAGTTTATAACTAACAAAAGCTAAAGTCCTGACTTATACTGATCAGGCTCCAAACAAACTCCAATACCAGTACAACTGAAACTTCAGACTGGTCCAAAGGTTCAGGATTTATTCAGAAAACCAAACCGATACCTGCTACCGCGATTCAACAAAGATCATTTTTTTAAGCACAGGTTGTTCCACTCACCACGAGATCCCATAAACATGGTAGTTTTAGGGACACTTAGGCAGCTGGTGGAGAGAACTACAATGCTTTAGCCAAGAATGATTTGCCTACCGTCACGCTTTCAGGAGGTCGCAGCAGTTTTCAGATGCTGCTGCCAACTTGAAGGGGTTACCGCCCCCATGCTCACCGTCCATGAGGATCGGGAGCGGGGTGAAGAAGGGTGTCCTGAGCTGATCGAAGCTATGGTAGTGATCCACATCTTCGTGATCATACATGCTAGACACCTCTGAGCCGGACAGGCTGGAGACACTGCTCGGGTTTCCCAGTTCGGACTGCTGGATCTCTGAACTTGGAGATGCAGCCTGGAGCATTAGCGGGTTGCTGACAGTTCTCTTGCCCCCTGCACCAGCATCCTTCCCATTGGCATCTTTCTTTGTGTTGAGGAAGCGTCCACCAGAGCCTCTTGCACGACGCAGCGCATGAAGGTGACGTGACTCATGGAGATATGGCTGCACCGTCAACATAAATGGCATGATTTGTAGAAGATGGCAGAATAAATGTTGCATGATATGACAAATATAAAATCACTCATACAAAAGATTTTGAGATAGATACCTTTCTGACTTTGACCAGCCTATTTTCCTTCTCTGCCTTTTCACGGGCACGGCGGCGGCGAAGGATGGCCTCATATTGTTTCGCATTCACATATATCGGGGCATCAGATGGCATATTCAGTGGTATACGCCCGCCAGGCTGCATGCCAGAAACATAGATTGTGGAAGGTATGAGCTAATCATAAATATTCTACATACAAACAACATCCAATACAGATATTTATTTTCTGTATCCCTATGGCAATACGACGATATTTATTTTCTGTATCCCTATAGCAATACAACGATTGTGGAAGGTATGAGCAAATCACAAATATTCTAGTACATACAAATGACATCCAATACAGATATTTATTTTCTGTACCATTATGGCAACATGAGTATAATTCTAACAAAAAAACAATTTCGGCTAACATTAATGAAAAAAATCACACCATGCCATAGCAACTTATTCACAAGTTACTTTATATTTATTATTTTTCTCATAGCAAAATATAATAACAAAATTCTCTTATTTATTGATTAAAGACATTATCATTAAGAGAACAAAATTTACTTGAAACGTTGAAGCACATGTGAATTTCATGTCCATAAAAAAGATGCAACACAATTAACATAAACTTAGTGACAATTAAAAACTATCATGTGTTTGGTTTAGTGACATTTTAGCACTGAACTACAGAGTTTCTGCTACAAAATCTGTAACAGAAACTTAGTAGGTGACTAGCTTGAAACTCATAGAACGTACCAGTGCTCCCACTCCATAAGGAGCAAGCAGGCCATACTGCTGATCAGCATAAGTGCTTTTAGACGAAACCTGACACCAAAAATCAGTCATCAATCAGCAGCACAGAGAAGATGCATTTAAAATCTTAAAGGTGGTATATTCTACTGTACTACTACCTCTGTCCCAATGTAAGCTTATTTCTAGCATTAGTTGACTACGATTTTGACTAGTGATTTCTATAAATTTAACTAACTTTATTAATAATTTAATATATATGAAAATATTTTTCATGATGAATCTAGAAATATAAATCTTATGTTGATGAAGCTAATTAAATTTATAGAAATCATTAGTCAAATTCACAATTAACGAATCCAAGAAATAAGATTCTATTGGGACGGAGGGAGTAGCCACAAAGAAGCTATCCTGGTTCATATGTATTAGTAGGCAGAGAATGGTACCATTGAATGACCTAGACCAAGCTCAAAATGACCACTGTATAGTGCGTATGGCGATTGCAAAGCAACAGTGGCAGAGTGATCAAAACCTTTATCCCCTTTACCTGAAGCCAAATGCCACAAAATATTGTCATATTAAATAAAGTTCACTGATTTGTTTACTGGATAGGCTCTTCACATGTAGTGCCAAGAAACATCTCCATCAGTAAACACGGTTCATGACCTATGAACAGGTAAAACAGGGGGTAAACAATTCTACTATCAGCATCCATGGGGCCTAAACTTAGAAGACCAATCACGTCCATTCAGGCAAGACACATCATCCTTCTCACAGCACAGACAGATCATCGAATTTGTTTTCACTTTTCAGCCAACTATTATACGCAAAAACACAATTGACCCACTAAACTGTCTCTAGTGGTGAAAGAAGTACAGACTAATCTGCTCGATTTGTTCTTGAAGCCAGATTATGGCGGCAATCTGGATCCAACAATGTCTTCACACGTATCGTATCCCTCCCAAATCTTTCTGCTAACGAGGACGTACTAATAAACTATCCTTTTATTCTAAAAAAGTAGAGTAGTAATAAACTATAGTAAATGTCATGTTCATGCCTCAACTTCTATCAACAACAAGAAGCACAGAAACATCCTCCTCACCTTGAGCTATGGAGAACCTCATCACATCAGGGAACTCCCTCTCCTGCACGGCCTTGGGCGACGGCGGCGCCAAAGGCTCCAGCAGAGCCTGGGACCCCGGCACAACCTGGAACCTGCTCTCCCGGCACGGGTCCTCCGGCGACACGGCCGGCGGCTTCCCCTGGCCCCACGTCTCGCCGTACATCATCTGATGAGGCGCCGCCCCTGTCCACCACGGCAGCGGAGCTCCGTTGGAGCTGGCCGCGGTGGCGAACTGCCGGAACCCCATCATGTCGCGGAAGTCAGAGGGGCTGGGAGTGAGCTTGGCTTGGCTTGCGGTTGGAAGCAAAGCAACCAACTCAAATCAAATGCTCTGTCCGATGTTTTCTGTGGGGGTGGCAGATGTAGTTAAGCACCGAACCACCAACTGCAATCAATCATAAGCGCCGAAAAATAAGTGTACTTGATTAGTAAGCCTCAAATCAAGCACTACTCTGGTAGGACAAAGATCAAGAAGGGAGGTAAAACTGTCCAAAAAAAAACTGATGCGAAAAGAATCCAGGTCAAGAAACGGAAACGAAGTGCAGAGAAATACTCCTAAATAAGAACAAGAACCGTGTGAACCAAATTTTCCCGCGAACTTAATCGAAAGATTTTACATGGGGACACCAAAGATCGTAGTAGCTTCGGCAGGCAGGATGCGGAAGATAGGAGGGGGGGAAAAACCCGAAATGGCGAGATCCCTCCCACGCAGAAGCCGGCGAGCCGTAGCTCACGAGCCGGGAAGAGAACGAACCAAACCGGAAGGATCCAATCCGTAGCACGGGAGCAATGAACAAGTGTCCGGCCACTCACATTTCAGCAGCAGCAGGAGGGAGCCATCCGACGGGGCGGAAGCGGACAAGAAGAACCGCAGCAGCTGCCGCAGCACAGATAGAGCAGTGAGAGAGGAAGAGAGAGAGAGAGGGGCGAGATGGGACGGGGCAGGGTCCTATAAATGGGCGGCGCTGAACCCGAGGAGGAGGAAGAAAAGCCTGCCTCCTCCCAACTTGAGCCAAAGCCCGGGGCCGCTTCAATGCCAAGCTTGGATTTTTACTGCCGCAAATGGAGGGTTCACTTTCCCAACCATGATTCGCCATTGCCGAGGCGGATCGTAATTTAGCCTCCCCGGGAGGTGGGGTCGGGGCTCTCCTGACGTCACATTCGATCACTTGACAAGTGGAGTCGGACTCACATCAGGGAGATCGACGTTTGGAGAACCGCTCCTCCGTGGTGGTTCCCGCTCCCCGGCAACCGCAAGTGGCGATTAAAGTACCCTATACGCTTAGACTAATCGTGGTGGCGAAGGTACTGCATGCAGCAGTGAGGATTGAGGAACTGCTATCCTTGCAAAGGTCTCGGCTATAAGAGCAGTGCCGGCTCTGTTGTTTGAAAGGGTTAGGACGAACTCAACGTGTGGGCCATCAAGATGAGTAAAAAAAACTTATATAGAAGCAGTTTTTAGTTAGCACTTTTAAAATCAACATATGATTTTGTTTAAAAAAAATAATCATCATTTGTTAGTGAAAAAACTTTTAACAAATTGTTTAAACAAATAATCATCATGCCACGATCCTTTCGACCTTTATCCACAAAAGCTTAGAACAATTAAAACACGACGAATAAGTCATCACATTTTGTTTTAGTCAAACACAAGGTCTTCATTAGAATACGAGAATTTTTTTTTCTATTTCCTATGTTTTTCTTAAAAAATTAAATTGATTTCTGTAGAATTTTTATGTGATTCTTATGAAATTTTTACGTTTCAAAAAAACCTTAAAATTTTTATGCATGTGAGTTTACACTTAAAATATTTTTAATATAAAAGTAATGATTATACTAATATATATATATACGCATCAAAATTTGAGCCCCCTAGTTCTCACGGACCGGAGGAGGAGATGGCAAGGGACAGTGTTCCTCGGGGGGAAAAACTTGATTCCTCGAGGAGGAACAGGAGCTGATACGAACATGCCATCCGATGGAACGGAACAACAAACCAGTTCAGTAGGAGCCGACCGTTGGCTTCCATCTCCATTGATGGAATTGGAAAGGCGAAAGCAGGACATGGATTCGCCTTGCCTGCTTTCGACACAAGATGCTGTGGGTTTCGTACTCGCCGTGCGTGCTGCTGCCGGACGAACAGTAGCACCAACTTCTGACCCGATTTAAGTGATGCTTTAATTTTATGTATAAAAATTAAGAGAAGCGTTAAAAAGAGAGAGAGTTATATTCGAAAATGACAATAATAATTAAATTAAAACAATTAGAGGTTAAAACAACAGATAAAATATAACGGAAGGAGTAGTTTGGATGAAGTAAAGATTTTTTTAAATGTGACAAAAACAACTCGATTCCTCAAACATTCATTGATCTCTCGTGTTTTCAAAGGGAGGGAAAACGGCGTGCATTTGGAACGAAGAGTCGTATTTTGACTAACACGAAAATCAAGGAGACGCACGTAGGAGTAGAAAGAGAGAGAGAGAGAAGGGGGCTGGGTTGGGTTGCGTTGACTCTCTCTTTCTTAAAATAATAATAGATATTTTTTATTTTTTAAATCAACGTTTGATTATTTATTTTATTTAAAAAAATACAAAAACAAATAAGTCATGTTTAAAATATTTTTAATAATAAATCATTTCATAATAAAATAAATAATAATTTTACAGATTTTTTGAATAAAACGAATGGTCAAAAGTAAAAATTTAAAAATATAAAATAATATTTATATTTTGTAACGGATGAAGTACTGTACACCATAAGCTGGGACTTGCTTGGAACCAACAAATGAACCCAAATCAAACTCCTCTCTCTCTCTCTCTCTCTCTCTCTCTCTGAGAGAGATTACCGTGTTCTCCTTTGTGATGATGAACAAGAACAAAGCAGTGCGCCTTGTCTTGTTAGTCAGAGCTGAACATGGCGCTGCATGGCGTAGGAATGCCTGCATGCGTCTCTGGACTGGAGTGAAGCATCGCCTAGTTCAATCGCTACCGTAAAATAGGAATACCGTAGTACTCCAGTCGCCTCCAATTTAACCTTCAAATCGCTCAAGACTTCGAGAGGCGAGTTTATTCAACTGGCCAGCGCAGAAATACTTGTGTGTTGTTGTGATCGAGTCCGTCCGAGATGCACGTTGTTCCAAAGCTAAGCTAGCAATCTCCCAGGCATGCAGCTTATCTTTCAGCTGTCTATTAAACGGTGCTTATCGATCGAGCAAGCTAGTGCTTACGGAGTATAGCAAACAAAATAGGTGAGTCATAACTCAATTATCACCGGAAAAGCCCGAGTGATTTACTTATTTATACGGAGGCTAGTGCTTACGGAGTAGGACTGCGCATCGAGTTAGTGCACTGCAGGGTAGAGGAATTTTACGCGCTGCCCACTTAGCAATGTTTTGAAATATTTAAAATGGCAAGGAAACAAGTAAAGTTTGAAAAAAAAAAGGATAAACAACAGATGAAAAAGAGGGTGCTGGGTAGTCATTTTAGAGGAGGGGTTTATTCTTTTTGCTGCTCTGTTGGAGTCCACATCATTTTGAGCTGGACACAGGTAAATTTCACTTCTGAAAAGAGATGTACTAGGAAGTTTCCCGCTTCTGCTATGAGCAATTGTGTTGAACATCATCTGATGAAAACAATAAATGATCACACGTTCTCTTATATGTTCATACAGGTTTCACAAAACGATGTGCAATTGATCACCTGCTGCAGATTTATGATAAAAACAATTTTTCTTTACATACAGTAGTATAAGAGTGTATATGAAGCATGCACGCAAGCACTTGGTCTTCACTCTGTTCTCTAATTTCAACGATTCAGTGATGCAGCCCAAAAAAAATCAAGCCGCTGAATACCCCAAATAGACGCAGCCCCACGCAGAGCTCTATCCACAAACCTAACCTGCTTTTCAGAACAAATAAAAGAATGCATAGTGATCTGAAAAAGCTAGTTCATCGGTGGGGAGGCAACTAAGTAGCTAGGCTGGTACTGCATCCACCACCTTTGCATCAGAATCCAGTTCCAGATCGACAGCCTTTCCGTGAAGAGTACATGTACTGTGTATCAAACAAATTTCATAATGGTGATCTTTAGGCAAAGATCGAGTGCAGTCCACTGGTCCTTTGGCCTTATGCATCTTGCATCCTTTATTTGTTTATATTTCTGGCCTCCAGCTATGAACCAGTTCTCTGAAGATTTTGCTTGATGGAGGGCTATGGTTGTTGCATTGAAAAGGTATTGGATGGACCACTTGGTCGGTACTTTGTTTACTAGTATAGATCAAGGGATAGCATTAGTATATAGTAAATAAGTGTCATGTTGTAACACGAGAATATATAGAAATAAAAAATATTTCGAATAATATTAACTGGCCTAGAATGGGACAGTCAACCAGGATTTTCCCCCCAAAATCTAGTATTTAACATATGATTTATCATTTGTCACTGCAAATGCACTACGTAATTTTCTCATTTAGGATAAAACCGTTGCTGGCATTATAAGAATTTGATATTGAGTATTTAATTACAGCTCAAAGATGAAAAGCTCAAAATCGATCCTTTGGCATAGTGTGTCCAATGTGTGCGTTGTACTGGCCTCCACTTACCAATCAGCTTCTTTTTCTGCACTCCAACTTGTTCTTATCTTCTCTGCTGCCTTTTTAGCACTCCAACTTTATCTCCTCCCTGTTTCTTTAACATTCTACACGGCTTCTCGCCGTGGCTTTTTCACGACATTGATCGAATTTCCTTCACAAGGTGCTTGAAAGTTATAAAATTGATTTCATATAGGACTTGTTTTGCTAGCATCTAGAATTTCAGCTTCAGCCTGAAGTTCAGATGTAGGAGTATTTTATAAGGTCCTAATTTTTCAACCTCAGGTTCAGGTTCGGGTTTAACCTGCTGCACCTTATCCCTGCAATTTATAACTCCTAGTCTCCAACGAATCTGCAAATATCTATATATATATATATATAGTCGTGGTTGAGTGCTGTAAAAAGGGGAGATGGGTAACAAACATGAGCCAACAAGATGAATAGAGTTTTTATTATGTCAATCTCCCTAGAATACTATACATAAATTAAGTATTTAGCCATACAGTAGTACTATGAACTACTCCTATGAAAATTCAGTTATCTTGATTACAGTTAATTTTGGTTAACCTAACTAGTCATTTTTTATAACTGAAATAATTACAGTTAACAAAATAGCATAAAAATATGGGTCAACTCGGTTTTGGTATTCAGATTTCGGTTTTTTGCCCACCTCTAGCTGAAATGGGGACATTGAGAAAAGAAATTGTATTACAGTAGCCAACGATAACAAGAGCATATCGATCGGTGGTGGTTGTCAACTGTTTCGACATTTTCGTGAATAAGTGCTAGTAAAAGTTCCAAATGAAATTTTTGTGGTCAGTACAGGATCCACATGGGCCCAGTTTTGATAATTAAGCTGTCTATTCAGCCCTAGGCAGCCCACTTATTGAGTGGGTTATGGATTTGTGGCCTGCATAGTTTTATGGATTAATAGAGTATATACGATGTTCCAAGTTGTTCATCATTTTTTTATTTGATGCTGGATATCGTTTGATCTTTAGTAGAAATCTAATTAAATTTTATAATCATTTTTAAATCGAAAGGTATAAAATAGAAAAGCAATCCTCTAATACGACAATCCCGATGCATGATACAGACGGGGCACCCGTAGTGCGGAAGGATGTTGTACTCCTAAACGGTCATTCATTCTGGGGCTATGCATTTATTAATCTGCGTGTTAACCTAACATGATACTAGTAGTACTAGGTAGCAGTAGTATGCTTCTTTCTGTATTCGTCCCATAAAAAGATCATTTTTTATTTTTTTTTCAAATATAAAAACAAATAAATCATATTTATAGTATTTTTAATAATAAAATAATTCATAATAAAATAAATTATATTTTCATAAATTTTTTGAATAAAATGAATGGTCAAACTTGAAGTCTAAAATGATGACCTATCACTATTACTTGTCAACTCTTGAGAAGCTTAAAAGGACCATATTCATTTTGCATCCTTTGATCTGTCATGGCCACTATTTTCAAAAAGAATTCCTACCAATTTTCACAGCATAAAACCTGAATTTTTTCCAGGGTAGGTAACACAGGGAGTTTCCTCTAAAATACTCCTTCACAGCATGAGGAGCTTTCATTGTCAGTTTACTTTTGATAAATAGCTGTTTCTGTTATACTCACAAGACTTGTGGATGTATCCTTAACATTCAGTATAGACATACCTGCACGGTGCTAGATAAGCCATGTTATACGCATGAAACACAAACCAGAATCCAAAATGCACATCATGTATAGGTTTACTTTGAGACAGTGACTCAGAAGACTGCTAAACCACTACAAAAGCTCAGAACCTAAGATGGCTACAGATCAGAATATGAAGCATTTTACATTGCATTGCCTGCGTCACCGCCGCATTATTCAAGCATCCTATGCAACAGAAACTAGAACCTACTTCATAATATTCCCATCATGGTCCTTCCATGAAATTAGTGCACAAAATCTCCTCCCAAGGACAAAGTTGCTGACTTTATGGTTGTTGATAAAGCACATCAGCATATGCAAATCTGGCCCAGCGTCTCTTTCCATGCAACCACCTGTCCACCTCCTTGCCAAGAAGCAACCAAAAAGACAAGGAAAACAAAAAGAAATAGGGGAAACAAAGGGAGACATGGAAAAGTGCAAGCATTCTCTTTCTTGGCCTAAATCTGTAGTGTTGGTTTTGGACCTCTCCAGTGACTTGAAAAAAATATTGAAGTAGGTATAACTAATCAAGAATATAAAATTTGCTATCAGAATTCAGAACTGATGGATCCATCCAGGATGAAAAACATAATTCACCAATGTGCTGGATTGTTAATGCTTGCTTGGGTCAGTTATTTTTGTCAATAATGGCATTGAATTTTTTTAGATTACTAACGGCATTGCATTTGTGCACTTCTTACTCAATACAAAGTGATGAAAAGACAGGTGTGTGTACCCTGCAAGTTCCGTGACAAGAATGCCTTCAAAGGCAAACCAGCGGTGCAATGACACAAATGAACATTTCAGGAAGGCTTGATATTGACATATGTATATATATAACAGATACTACAAACCATCACTGCATGTATCCAGAGATTGTCTCCATGCCAATACATAGGATGATCATGCTAACTACTAGCCATTACGTGCCCACAGCTTCTCTCTCATCTTCTGCCACCATTCGGCTTGAATTAGGAAGAAAGCAACAACACAGGGAAAAAAGATACTCACAAGAGGTAGCTGGGGCCCTTCGCCACCAACACCACCATCATACACTCTTGAGGAGGCACCAGCTTTTGACAACAGCAATCACAGGAACAAAGCAGACTAGTTTGGTGGTGGTTGCTCCTCTCTGAAGAAATAGCTCGAGAATGGATGGATTAGCTTTTGCTTGTTCATCACATCACAACCCTGCAAGGGAAACAGAAATTTGTCATTAGATACCCTTTCATTGACCAAATCCATGTGTGTATGATCTTGTATTTTTTCCTGTGATAACAGATTACAGAGAATCAAGTGCAAAAAATGTTTCTTATTTGGCAAATGCAAATTTACACAAGGTAAATTAACCATGTCCTAATGTCTCTCTAAGATCAGCGACAGGGTTTGTCAATGCTGTACAAAAATAAATATAAACATATCCTTCTAAACTAAGCACAATCTAATATAAAATGGACATCGGATATATTTATTTTTGCTAATGCTATCTGTTTATGTTTCAACCTAAACGAATTTGGCACATTTGAAATTAAAAAATGGATCAAGAAGAAATTTCCATTACCTCTGTGCTTCCACTCTGCAATCCCGCACTCAAAGTGCCCGGCCCGATCAGCCTAGTCCCGAAGGATGACTGAGTCGGCGATATTCATCAACGGGGCAAGGCACTCAGGCGCAAATTTGCGCGCAAACATGTGCGAATAGGTCCCATTGGACTTCCTGAGCTCCCTGATGAGCTCCCCGGACACCTCCTCTGGCTGGTAGGTATGCGGGTGGCCACCGACAGAGTCAGTCCAGTTGACGTTTGTGAGCGTGAACTTGGTGCATCCGCCGGGGTCCTGCATGTCCAGCAGCGTGGGGAAGTAGTGTTCCTCCGGGTAGCACGAGTCCTTCCTCTTCACCAGGCATGGCAGCTTGAACTTGTTCCAGAGCCTCCTGTCCCTGACCACCATGACGGCGTGCTTCCTGGCGAGAACGAAGAACTGGGAGCCAACGCGGAACCGGTCGTACGGCACCTCCGGGAGCATGACGTCGTCGCCGCGCGCGTAGTAGCGGTCGTGCAGGGTGGGTTCGTCGTCGAGGATCTCGATGAAGCTGCGGTGGCTGCCGCCCGGGGCGGCGGCGTTGAGCGTGCGGTAGAACGCCGGGAAGGAGTGGAGCGGGATGCAGGACTGCGAGAGCAGCGCGAAGAACTGGTTGTCCCGGTCGTCGAGGAGCGCGGTGGCGAGGAGGCGGCGCGCGGCGGCGATGAGCGTCGCGGAGGCGCGCTGGGTCGTCTTGCCGGGGATGCGGCGCCCTCGGAACGACGGCGTGGCAGGGAGCGCGAGCTCCGCGGCGGGGTCGGCGTGGACGTACACGTTGAAGAGCCCGCGGTGCCCCGCGAAGAACCTCTCCCAGAGCGGCGCGAACACGAGGTCCGAGTTGGTGAGGAAGAGGAACGCCACCTTGGGCCGCCGCGCCCGTCGCTGGGTCCCGCCGAAGACTGACGCGGAGGAGGAGCCGCCAGGCGATGAGGAGAGGAGGACGGCGCGGCGGAAGAGCGCGAGGTCCTCCGTCTCGTGCGCGTCCGGGATGGCCGGGAGCGTCCGCGGCGGGATGAGCCGCGGCGCGAGGAGGAACACGGCCGGGACGGACAGCAGCAGCAGGATCAGGGACAGCGCGTACGGCGACGACGCCATCTCCCTCCGGAGACTGAGAGAGCCGAGAGAAAGCTCCGATCTTTGCCCGCGAGAAAAGGATCAGGAATGGAAGGGAAAGAGGAGGCGGACGAGGAACCGCCCGCGGGGAACAGCAGCAGGACTCACCGACACGAACCGTGAACGGATCCAGCCGAGCCGCGGCGGTTGAGGCTTTTCCGCTGGGTTGTGGAGGGGAACGAGAGGGCAGGGGAAAGAGTGCAGCTTTGTGAAGGGGAGAGGAGTGGCGTCGTCAAGAAACAGGTGCTCTGCTTTTTATGGGCGGCAGTCAGTGTGCTTGTCCCCTGTTGTACAGCTATTACCCCATAATCCCAGCGATTAATGACCGAACGCGACATCACTCTCCTACCTGCTAATCCGCCGGATCAATTTCTAAAAACTGACGGCCATTGAATATCTTAAAACTCTTTTGAATATTTTACCTGAACACTGAATTTCGAACGAGCGTTCAAACTCTTTCGACGGCGAGTAAACACTGGCTCCTCACGGACAATAACCAGGAGATTGTTTCGAATCTGACGAGCAGTAACCTACGAATTTCAAATCCAACTGCTATGAAGATAAGATCTTCAGAAGACGAGCGGATTTGATCGAAATCCCTGGGAAATGTCCACTGATTCTTCTGTGTTTGTTTTGCCCAGCCCGTGTTGTCTGGAAGACCAGGGACAGCAGTCGTCTTCAGCTAAACTCCGGCGAACGACCAGAGGATGCTTGCTTGATGCTTCGCTTCTCTTTCTCTGGTCATCTGTCGGTGGACACGTCCAGTTGCTTGGTTCAGATGGTGTTCAAAGATGTTAACGTTTTCGCCGTACTATGGTATTTCTATACTGGAATAAAGTCAGTTCTGGCCAGATAAAAAATGGTAGTAGTAGCAAGTAGACAGAATATTGGTGTGATTTCTGCATCAGAACATTGGATAGAGATTACAGAAATGAGCAAGTGAAAGAGGCGAAATTTTTTGGTTGATGTTAGTTCTGTATGTCATCTGGACCCGCTTGGCTGCTGAAGCTGAACCATCACCACCCACCCAAAAAAAAAAAAAAATCCTGGGTATATTACGTTGTGTTCGGGTCCAAGTCCAACCAACTTTACTTTAGCTCCCCGAGACCAAATTAGTTGGATAATCTTCTCCGTATTAGGCCGTCATCAGAAAACGGACTTTCCAACGACCAGCTATGGAAACAATTTCTCCAAAACAACACGATTGTCAGATCTGATTCTTAATTATCATAGCATATATGCTTTCACACAGCAGTGACCGACGCATGCAACATTGGCATAATCTCAGCACTCACACAGAACATACGTGAATGGTCAAGGATAAGCTTCCGTTCATAGCAGCAGGTGGCGAGTACTTACAGGCCTCACCTTTCTGTCCAGCCCTAAAAGAATCCTGCAACAAGAGAGGCCGCTTTGATCTGCACGATTGCGCTTGGCGATCCGTCATATCGACCTGCTTTGCGAAAGCACTAACGCATGGCACCACTTTATCATACAAAATACAGATGAATGGAACACATTGGCCTTTCTACAAACCAAAAAATATCTTGTGAGCCCCAACAGGAAGCATCCTGAAGATAGGAGCAGGAATCTGTTTACTTATACATCCACAACACCATCATATTTGCCAGAGACAAAATCATACCAATTAGAAGACACGGTTCTCCAATCTTAACAGGAGATTAATACAAATACAGTTCGCACAAGTACGTTCAAATGGTGGATTTTCGGTAGCTGGAGCCCAGAAGAGAACTTACAAGATGATAGATACACAGAACACTGACACTCTCACAATTGTAGAATACAAGGCAAATGCAAGATTTATTTTCAGTTTATTTACACTAATGCAACACCATACATGACAAAGGGACACCACAATTGTCTGCATAAACTGGAAGGGTCTCAAGCTTGTGTCTCCACAGGCTTCACAGCTGTGTTACCAGGCTTCGGATGATCTCTCGATTCCTCCTTGGAGGATCCTTTGGCTATATCATGGTCTGGTTTGTCCGACTACTTTTTGTAGGGCCTTTTCCTGCTCCCCCACTGGCTGTTGCTGCACTCAAGGGACAAGGATCAATTGCTTTTGAAGTGAGTTGTTGATAACTTGCTCAAATGCATGTCAACATCAAAATAAATATATAGCTAACAACAACAAATCCTTTTAGTCCCATCCCAAGCAAGTCAGGGTAGGCACTTGTCTAATAACGAACTATTACAACACTATTGAGTTCTGCAAATTTCATAATGAGTTGAAGCAACTTTCTGCATAATTGTTGGAGAGATTTGACGACAAAAAAAATATAGAGAAAGATGATTTACCATTGTTCGGGAGAGAGAGTCGCTTCTTCGTCAATGCTTTGGTTTGCTCTGGCCTTTCCTTTGGATTGCTTGTGGACCGGGAAGGCAAATTTGAAGGCTGCGAGCTGACTTCATTAGAGATTTCATCTGATGGCTTCACTTTCATCTTGGATGACTCCACGGAAGTAGAAGGTTGCACATTAGCAGATTTCTCAGGTGAAGAGCCACTAGCATCAGAATATGACTTCTTGTGGCGTGCGCCTTC
The DNA here is from genome assembly GCA_001602275.1 of Zoysia japonica. Taxonomy (NCBI): domain Eukaryota; kingdom Viridiplantae; phylum Streptophyta; class Magnoliopsida; order Poales; family Poaceae; genus Zoysia; species Zoysia japonica. Next base: position 424,801 of record BCLF01000105.1, on the reverse strand, counting down.
CTTCTGGAGCGATCCATTTGATAGTACCGTTGAAACTGATCTCTTTTGTTGTTTGTTTAGAGCCTTGGCCTTGTCATCCTCGGGCTGTCTGCTGTCACTAATCGGGACACCCTCTTTTGCATTGCTATCGAGAAGCCTGTTCTCCCATGGCCGCACAGCCATCCACCTCTCTACAAAATTTTTTCCCCACCGATTCTCATCCACTGCAAACCCTTGGTCTTGGAGGCTCTCTGCTTTTTGTTTCCTGGAACCTGCTTGCCACTGCCCAAGGAAGAAACAAATCAGTACAATATGCACATGGATGTAACATCTTCGGCTTAAAAACTATCCCTATATGCAAACCCCAAAGGGAAAAAAGTTGAATTGTTATGCACATAGATTCTTTTCCCACTTGCAATATTTCGAATCGCAGTGCACTGCCTAACAATCAGAATCCCATAAACAGTACTTTATTATAAATTAACTGACAAACTTTAGAGTTACTATTCCCATCAGCCCATTGCCCTGTGCTGAGAATCGAATCTGCAATATTTTATGTGACAAGAGAATCTTAGAGCAGAGATAAGCCACAATAAATTATCCGCAAAAATCTAAAAGTAGAGAAGTTCTCGATTGCATGTTGTCGAAATACCTTCGGGCACGGGACACACAAAAACTAAACAAATTATGACTCAATCTCTAGCGAGCTTTATCCTAGTGATAGTATTACTGTATTAGCAACATTGCAATAAAGGTTTGCATCCTTATCTAGTCCGTATCCAAGTTACCTGATGGGTTAAAGCATATGCCCTTGCTCTTTCCCGCTTAGCAGCAGCTTCTTGCCTTTTCAATGCTTTTGCTTGCATTTCTTCTACTGATCCTACACTGCCGCACCAGTCCCCCTGAATGTCATCAACAAGTAAAAAGTTATCATTACTTATATATAAATGTATCTAAGGTTGTTCGTTTTCAGGAGCCTATGGAAAAAGGTTAGTAATTCGATTGCTCAATATTGGTCACACACATAAAAACTTGAATATATTGCTTTTGTTGTGCATGCCACTGTTTCCATTACTGACACACAGAGTTCAATGGCAGAATGTTTTTTCATGCTTCATCTAAACTATTGCTGACAGCAGAACTTTTCTTAAATAGACAAAATGCCAACAATGCATATGAAAATGTACGAATTACGCTAACAGCATACAGACCATATAAACGAGTTTGCTAAACTGATATATCGATAATCTGTATATCTTTCAGTCTGGGCCTGCATTTAGTTCATCCATTCCTACACAGTATGGACATGGCTAAATATGACATGAAATGAACGCAGAAAAATAGGTCATTGCACAATGTCTTGTTATTTCAGCATTTTATACATGGTTTCAGAATCTGAACAAGCCACTGCCCTGGCTCTGCTCCCAGTTCACTGGTCCAACAAGTAGTTTAATAAGCAATAATATGGACCCTAGCTACAACTGAATGTATCTAGTAGTTAACAGTATCAGCTCAGCCAAAATGGCTCTAATCTAGATTATTCTCGAAGCAAAACTGTGCAGCCTTGGTTTGCCTCTAGTTACATGGTTCAGTTTCTTTTAAACTTCCATAGTTTCTTAAACAATATTAAAATTAAGCTGGATCAAAGCAGGCTCTGGGTCTTGATTTTCCATGGATGAACTACCACTCAAGCCCAGGATATGAAACTATGGTTTCATATTGGCTTACATCTGAATAATTTGTCCACTGGAAAATAGCATAGATGAATTACATTTTTTTTTCTTGGAGAGCAAAATTGAGTGAATGAATAAATACATCAAACGAAGCTTCTTGACGAATTCTTCTCACCTCAATTGGCTGAACGCGATCACTGAGAACATTTTGTTCAGGTATTTTCTTCTCAACCACTTGGTTTTCCAAAGCAACACAAACTCGTCTTGCTCTGACACGAGCTTGAGCTCTTACCAATGCTTGCATGCACTGAAGTGTTTCTGCTGCCTTCTTTCTTACAGCATGACCTCTAACAAGTGCCTGAAGTCTAACAAGTCCTTTTAACGCCCGTAAAGCCCGCCTAGCCTGTACATATGGTAATGCCAAAATTATCAAACAACTTTTGACACGACATCCTACTAACAAACAAATGACTGCAAAAAATGACTGGGTTGATGATAGGATATAGGCTATATCAGGCTACTTTGCTGGACGCCTCTATGATGTTGCATGATTGGATATAGGTTATAGCAGTAATTTCCACCGCCACCAACAGATAGTGAAGGATTAATCAGGCCTTTGGTATCTAACAAAATGGACAAAGTTCATATTGCAGTACTAGCAATATTTTCA
>BCLF01000105.1:377394-417230 GCA_001602275.1 Zoysia japonica | reverse complement strand
CTTGGTGCCGTCCATGAGCGCGGCAGGGCCGGGAGCGCGACGTGGGGCGCCAGCTTCGAGCAGAGGTGGTCGCGGCGGCGGCGCGCGTTGCCAGGGAGCACAAAGGCGGAGCTAGTGCGAGGCGGCCGGGTCTCCCATGGGCTTGGACGCGCCAGGAAGCGGGCAACGAGGTGGCTGTTGCCATGGGGTCACGCACGCCGGACTTCGACCGGATGGTCGTCCGCGTTGCGCGCTTGGCGGACAGGTAGAGGAGGGTCGGCTGGGGTGCTCTTTTTATAGGCGAGGAGGGGTGTTGCGGCATGGGCGCGACGCGAGCACGGCATGGGCAGCGACATGGGCAGAGCACGGGCTCGGCATGGAGGCGACGTGCAGCACTGTGCATGCGTCTAGGAAGAGAGAGAGAGGAAGACCGGGGAAGAAGGAAGGGGATGTATAATTTAACACTTAAGCACTTTGGGTTTCGAAAAGGGAAGAGCAAATGAATTCGGATTGGGATGAAACTTTGTAGGATGGATGCATAGTAGGTGTTCTACAATATAAATTGTTTGGGGCACCTTTTTTTAAAGGGATTATGAAGTTATGGAATTTTGAATGTGGTTAGTCGTTAAGGGTTGTTGTCTGCTGGAGAAACGAATTATTTATTTAAAATTGTCTGTTTTACTTCAAAATCCAACTTCTATAGCTCGGATGGGTTTGAGATTTTGTAGAGTGGTAGATTATTTTTGGATGAACAACTTTTTTTTGGCCTCGGAATTCGATTTCGATTTTGTTGAAAAAAATCCGAAGAGCAGATGGCTGTTTAAAAGAGATATATTTGACCGAGGTCAAATATGATTCAAAAGAATTGAACGCGTTTGGAATCCAAGGAATTGGATGAATTTAGAATTCAGGTAGAACACAGGAAAATAAACGACGAGGAGAAAAAGGAAAAGGGCAGTCACTTGTCACACGGTCAAATTTTATTATTCTATGAAATTTCCAATTTATACTATTTCGAATTACGATATGAAATTTTTGACTGTTGAAAAGGAGAAAAAGCGGAGAAAAATGTTAGCATTTGGTTAGTAACAATTTAAATTTTTGAATTTTAATTAGGGTAAATTTTGGGGTGTGACAGATTATAATTTAGATACTAAATTTAAATTATAATATGTACTTATCTATTTAACAACTCAGCTTATTTCCAATTTGACAGGGTAGTCGGTCTTTTGAAGACTATAATCTCAAATAAGCACCTAATGACCAGCTTATTGGATTATAATAATTAAAGTTTGAGATTAAAACAATCTGATAAATAAGCTGTCCTATTTATTTATCTCTATAAATTATAATCTCTAAAATATATAATGTAGTAGATTATAATCTTAAACAAACAAAACCTTAGTTGGGTGTTGGCTTATACTTTCTTTGTTTTTTAATTGATGTCGCTGTTGACTTTTAAATTTAACTTTGATCATTCGTCTTATTCAAATTTTTTTGATAAATTTCATATATTTTGATATAATTTAATTTATCATTAGAGTTATTTGAATCACAACTTAAAATTTTACATATTTTAGCAAATTTTTTAAATAAAACGAATGATCAAAGTTGATTAAAGAAGTCAACGTCGACGTCAATTTAAAACCGGAGGGATTACTGACGAATGAAATGTCATCGGTGTGTGATGTTCTTGTGTTGTATTGTTGGTTGGGTGAAGCTTCATCCTATCTCTTTATCCTATCTCTTTGTTGTGAGCCTTTGCTCTAACCTCTTGTGGGCACGGGCTGCTCTCAATATCTCTGTCTTGATGGTTCTTTACTCATTGATTGTGTTACTTCATCATATGCTAGATTAGGAGACCATGATCTCTTCTGTTAGATCACCCCGCTCTCCTTCCGATAGTCCTTCCTCGTTCGAGACTTCCTTCCCTCAAATGCGTTGAAGGGCTCTCGTCTGGACCTAGATGCCCCCACTAAGGTGATGCAAATCACAACCCTCTGTGAAACGGTTGCATGGTTTTGAAGATCATTAAGTAGCTTCATTTAGAGATGGTTTATGCTAGCAATTGACAATTGTAGCTGGTATGTGTTGTATTCTTCTGTCTTGTTGTTGTTCCTGGCTTTGTTATTTGTGTGTTGGGTTTTGTTGTCTTCTTGCCTTCTCCTCTGTACTCCTGTAAAAACATGTGACTCTTCATGTATGCACATTTGAAAAAAAAAATGAAAAGATGGTATGCTCTCCCCCCAAATTTCAAAAAATAAAAAATGTTAACACAGCGCTTTGCAAACTGTTGAGGGAAAACAATGAATAGCAATATGGCTACTACGTGGTTCCAACTAATCCAAGTTTTACTTCATGGGCCGGAGCTTGAGCAGGACATGATCCGCACGACCATGCATGCTTGCCACCCACAGGGCGTTTTCGTTGGTCACACACAGCTGCAACATTCTCTGGTACAAGCTAGCTAGTGCGACAAATGAGCATGTCACCCAGTCGGAGGATCTTCTCTGATTGCTACGAGGCAAGTTGCTAGCTAGCTCTAACAACGATTATAACGAAAGGCATGGAATGGATAAAATGAGAGCCAGCAGCTGCACCTGAGGTGATCGAGTGACCAAGCTCCAAAGTCCAACCAAACTCCTCACCTGCACAAACATTTCCACGGTTCCCTTTTCGAAGGTTCAAAAAAGGGGCATGCTCTTATGCTCATGCATGGTCCAACGTACGGAGAAAAAAAATATCCGGTAAACGGACGCTCGCCGAAAGTAAGAGGAAAGGGCCTGTTTTCCTGCCAAGAACGATGAAAAATGAAGCAGGTTCCGTTTAAAAAATGTTTAAGATTTGCTCGTGCGTTTAAGGATCAATCATGTCAAAAAGGCACAACAGTTTGCTCTCAGATTCAACGCACGTCTCCTCCTCCCAAACCCACCCAAAAGTCCGTCTCACTTTCAAACACGCCAACGTGTGCAATCGTATTTAAACGGTATTGGACCCGTTCAATTAAGTTGACGCATAGGGTTGAATATATAGTCTGGCAGGCTGATTCTCCAAGGTTCATATATATACTCAGATCAGATATCCGTCTGCACAAGCAAGGTATCATCCATCGATCCGTGCTCAAATACTTGGTCCACAAAGCAGTACTGCTACACTCGAAATCACGGATACGAGTTGTATCTACCGTATCGATGAATTCGTGCATTGCGACCAAGCATGTGATCAGAAAGATTGGAGGGACCGAATTCGGTTTTGTGAAAAGGCCAAAACTGTGATCTTCAGGTGCTGGGATTTGAATAAGCAGAGACCATTGACTGGGTGCACCCCAGCCCCAGGTGTCTCGCTAGCTAGACGGGCTAGCTGCAAGTTTGGGTGCTAATTTGGTCCACCGCGCGACTTGTTAATCCTAGCTAACACGAATCCTAGTTAGCAAAGCAATTTAAACGAAAGGAATCCTGATTCCGAACGAAAGGGCGATATTCACTCCTGTCAGATCAAGCTACGTACAGAGATTCCCGTTTCCGGCTTAATTAATCCGTGTTTTGCCCGTCGTGATCGCCTGATTATTCTTACTTAAGCACCCGGTTCTTCCGTGGATCTAGTATATTGCCATAGGCACCAAAGGCCAGCTTTCTAGCAACCTGTCGCGGTGCCATTCGCAACTCGACACCACGGACAAAGATGAATTCTAGACGAATTCATCGCATGCATGCCACAAAGTCTAAAAATTCGGAGAATTTCTGTGAGGATGAGCTACTTTGGTTTGAGGAGTCTTGAGAAGACGAAGAGCTCTGGTCGCAAGCAACGAACAAAACAGCGGTAAAAAGGCTTACGGCCTTTTAGCAGAGATTCTCAACGAGAATCAGGGAGGTCTGTCAAACCTTGTTTGATTCTGTGAAGTGATTCTTTGAAATGAATTAATGGGCTGAAAGTTGAAAAAAGTAACTTTTTATAATTCTGCGAAGTGATTCTCTGTTTTAATTCGAAATATTTATCGCAGAGAATCAAACAGAATCACTTTCAATCACAGAATCACTTCACAAGAGAATGAAGAGTGAATCAATGAATAAAGAATCAAGAGCACTATCAAAGGGGCCTCTTAGTTGATGATTACAGGCACCTAACCTAACCCCGGTCATTAGCGCCTAGAGTATGCCTCGAAACTAACGACGGCATGATTAGCACGCCGTTTCGTGCTGCACGCATCGCAAACGCACGGTCGAGATGGCGGTCTGCTGGCCAGGTGTTGGGCGCACGAATCTCGGCGCGCGGCCGGGCACGTATATAACCGAAGCAAGGAGGAGGAGGCAGCGTGTTGTGGAGAGTCATCAGCAGAGATCGAGCTCGCTAGGCCGAGTTGCGCGTGCTCGTTCGGTCGGTCGTCGGGGTGGATGCTGCGGCTGGTGGCGGCGCGCGCCAGTCGGCCATGTACAAAGACAAAGACGTGGTGCTGATCGTGGGGTCCGTGGCGGCGCTGGTGGCGATCTCGGCGGCCACGTTCCTCTGCTCGCTCCGGCGGCGGTCGGCGTCGCAGCGGAGCGACGCGCGCGGCCACGAGGACGTGGAGCTCGGCCGCGGGGTCGACGAGGCCGTCCTGGCCGCGTACCCGACGATGGTGTTCTCGCCGTCGCCACCTCAGCACGTCGACGACGGCGAGAAGACGGAGGACGAGGAGTCCGCGGGAAGGATGACCCCTCCGGCGGGCGACACGGCGGCGCGGTGCGCCGTCTGCCAGGAGGACTACGCGGACGGCGACGAGCTAAGGCTGCTCCCCGAGTGCCAGCACGCGTTCCACCGCCGCTGCGTCGACCAGTGGCTGCGCCGGCGCGCCACATGCCCGGTCTGCCGGGCCTCGCCGCCGGCGAGCTAGCCAGGAGTGTCTAACGGACGGAGCGGTGTTCGTCCGTCCGAGACGAGCGGCGCGCGACGGCGAGACTTGTCAAACTTTCTTGGCTGCCCTTTCTTGTATGTTTCCCTTCCTCCCTATGTTAAGGTTAGATAGAAGAAGGGACCACTCATGCTCGGCAATGTCGTCTCTTCTTTTAGAGTAAATTTATTTATTTATTTATTTATTTTGAAAAGGATTGCCTTGACTGTTGTACATTCATTTATAGCTTTGTTTGTTTTATGTACTTAGAGTGTAGATCATCATCATCTTACTTGGGTTCGAACCAAATGCTTCATCTTTTTATCCTCGGCTCTTTTTTCGCCTTTTTTGAGACACATACAATTGTTCTTTTCCTTTAGAGAAAGATTGTAGTTAAAGAAAATATGAAGTAGATATGTGGGTAGACAAGTACTTGATTTAGGCATTTTTGCTCTTTTCCTTTAGAGAAAGATGATGTAGCAATAGGATTAATTTTCTTTTAATCACGTTCAAAACGTTTGGTCACTGTTTTATTCTTTTTTATACGGCAGACGTGAGAGTTGCACAGTTGTACTAATGAGATGTAGCTTTGAAGCAAAATCCGGTACTTAGTCACCATTATCTTAAGAAAAAGAGAGAAATAAGGGTTGTTCTCCCTTGGCAAATGGCCAAGGTCGTCCCAATGGCGGAGCCATACGTAGAACACAGGAGTCAATTAGCCAAAGTACTAAAAGCTAATCAATATTCTAGGGCTCTTAGGATATTTGATTTGAATTTTGAAAGCAATAAAAAATAAAGTTACTTGGAAATTGTGCTTTAGACATATACTTCTAGTTCACTTGTATTCAAATGCTATGTTTTTTAAAAAATTTGTGTGAACCAAATGGAGGCCACAGCCCGCCCCGGTTACGCTGGCTGCGGCCGCCAGTGCAAGGTCCTGTAGTTGTTACAACTGAAGAGCCAGATTAAGGGGCAAGTTTCTTTTAATTTACCGTCATTCGATTAGATCTAACGATTAAACATAGGGAGCTATCTAGTAAGATACTAAATAATGGACCAATACAAAAAATGTGGGCCGGTACCAAAAATGTGGTTCGATATCAATTTTTAAAAATCAACAGCTAAAATTAATTAAAGAAGTGAAGTTACTTTCGATACCTCTCAATCACTGTGCAAATGGTCATCCTGTCGACACGGACGAAAGCTTGTACATATTATATGTCAATTGTCCTGCCTACAGGCATGTACTTAGTATACTCTCTTTGTTTTTATATTAATATCGCCGTTGACTTTTAACTTTAATTTTGATCATTCGTCTTATTTAAAAAATTAGTTCAAATGTAAAAAATTTTAAGTTACAATTAAAATATCTCTAATGATAAATCAAATTATAACAAAATATATAATATTTATTAACATTTTTTGAATAAGACAGACGGTCAAAATTAAAATTAAAAATCAATGACGATAACAATTAAAAACGAAGAAAATACATATGACACCACTGTTCGAAGCTCAAACGATTAGTATTTGTGAATACAAACACATAGCCTATGATTTAACTATTGATAAACTATATATCTGGGTTCATATGAGCTTGAAAAGTCGGAGCTTTCATAATTTTATTCATATAGGTCTTGGTCGTCGTCAGCTGGTTGCAGTCTTCGTCGTCTCTCGTGCAACTACAGCCACACAAGCAAGAGATGTCACGACGAGTCGTCTGCTCACACTGGAGTTTGGACAACACTAATCCTGCTGCATTGCATGGTCGTTTTCAGATTAGGAAGAACGGTCTTCTCATCTCATTCAGTCAGTATATAATTCTTGGCGGTTTGCTCCGACTAGCCTGCTGACTGGTCGACGCGCTCAAATGAAACCCAGCTATAGCTGCTAGCAGAGTAGAGGGGATCGATCAAGGTTGCGGCGCGCCAAGATATGGTGGAGCTGGAGGTCACCTTCGCCGTCCTCAGCCTCCTGCTCGTCGTCACCATGGCCTACCTCCTCCGCATGTGCTCCCGCGGCGCCGCGCCCACCGTGTCGGCGGCGCCGCCGGCCGAGGATGCGGAGGACCCGGACGTCGAGGCGCCGGAGGGGCTCGACGAGGCCGTGCTCAAGGAGCTTCCGAAAGTGGTCTACGGCGATGAGGCGGCGCCGACGAGGGATCCGAAGACGGCGGCGGCGTGCTGCGCGGTGTGCCTGGGTGAGTACGCCGCCGGGGACGTGCTCCGGGTGCTGCCCGAGTGCGCGCACGCGTTCCACCTGCAGTGCGTCGACCAGTGGCTCCGCCGGCACCCGACGTGCCCCGTCTGCCGCTCCACGCCGGTGCCTGGCCCTGTAATCAAGACGCCGCTCGCCGGCGCTGAGCAACGCGAGCCCTGATTACTAGTACTACTCAGGGAATTCATCGCGGTTGTCAATTGTAAAGTATAAACATTTTCTTTTTGCGAGGAAAATTAGTAAGATCATTTGTTGTTTAAGAAACGATTTTTTTGAAAGAAAATGCGTGGTGAACGTGAACCTGGGCTCGGCAGGCTCTGCGTTGCCAGGATGATCTTCATTCTGAAACGTGAGCATTTGTATGACAATCCGGTCTCTGTCTTCGCCGGCGTGGAGCTACGACGCCCTGCCGTTGCCGTGTTGACGACGACGGCGGCCATCGACTGAGCGGGAGAACTCCAGTTCCGGCGGTGAGTTTTCATCCTCTAATAATCCAGTAAGGTTATCTAGAGGGCTCTTGCGTGGAAATCACTGTCACCCAGTTGCTTGCTCCGGGCCAGTTTGACCAGCTGGCATGTCCCAGCTGCCATGCCGCCCATCCACACAAGTCACAAGCGACCGCCGATCAGCGTCAGTGAGCTCTACCATACCACGTTCACACGCAATGAAACTCCACTCCAGCATCGCAGCTCACTCGCCGGCACCCAGTGATGATGGAGCTGGAGTGCTGGACGTCGCCTTCGCCGCCATCAGCAAGCCGGCCGTGGTCACCGTGGCCTTTCTGCTCCGCGCGTCATCACCAGGAACGAGCTCGGTAGCCATGCACGCGGCCGAGAAAGGTATGGTGTCGGTGGACGTCGAGACGGGGTTGGACGAGGCTACCGCTACTGATGCTGCCGGAACTGGGCGGCGCCGTGCTCTGCGGTCTGCCTTGGCGAGTACGCGGGTCGAAACGTGCTCCGGGTTCTGCCCGAGTGCGCGTACGCCTTCCAGCAGCGGTGCGTCGATCGGTGGCTGTGGCGCCCGACGTGGCCCTCCTGTCGCTCGACGCCGGTGCCGAGACCTGGCTTGACGCTCCTAGCTGCGCCCACACAATCCTGATGAAGTGTTAATTCCCGGGAACACCAGAGTGCACTCCTTCCATTTCAAAATTATTGTTGCCCAACGGCAACAATTTTAAAACGGAGTACATTGTTAAGATGAAACATCGCACAACGTAATGGATACAAGAGCAAGTGCAAAAGATAAACCCATCCAAATTTGCACCAGTCAGCGACAACAAATTCAGCAGACTTGTTCCAACTGGTGGATGGGCATCCACATTCCACCAACTTTATTTTCCACACAAACAACTTGTTATGCAGGTTTCACAATACACATCACAGGTACACACAGAAAGGGGTATACATGTCCTAACATTAACATGCTTACAAAGTTAAGACGCACAGAAGAAGATGTTGGATACATGTACGATATGCCAACAATGGCAGAGGCGATCCCCCAGAAGGGGGGACAGCAACCATACAAATAACTAATGTAGAGCCTACTTACCAGCAGTCACCCAGCAGCGTCAGACTGACTAATTAACATGATTACCGGTCAATTTGACTGATTACAATGCAAATGCAATTTTCCTAAGAGATGCAAAGCGCTGTATGGGTTCAGGCTCTCATCAAACTTCAGGTGCACTTCACTGCAGGGGAGCCTGGTGGAAGCTGTCCATTGTTGACCGCGTTTGCCTGGCTCTCTGGATTGGCACCTTTGTCGGCAGAGTCCTCTACTTGAGCAGTGCCTGATTTGGCTTCAGGCGCTGGAGCAGCAGCTTCTTGTTTGTTTTCAGATGATGGAGGTGCTGCATCTGATTTGGCTTCAGATGCTGGAGCAGCAACAGGCTCGGTGGCAGCAGGGACCGAGTTTTCAGTTGTGTTGCTTGCTGGAGGAGCAGTCTCAGACTCAGCTGGTTTATCCTCGTCTTTCTTCTCCTCCAGTGGTGCAGGAGGAGCTACATCAGGTTCAGCTGGTTTCTCATTTTCCTTGTTATCTTCTGCTGGTGCTGGGACAAGATCATCAGCCTTCTCTGCATCTTCAGTAGGAGCATCCTTTGCCTCTTCAGCAGGCTTCATCTCCACATCAGTAGGAGCCTCTTTGGCATCCTCACCAGTTTCAGAATCTTTGGCTTCTTCAGTTTCAGGTGCCTCCTTTTTCTCCTGCTTTCCCTTTCTGCCACTTGAGTTCCTGCTGCGTTTTGGAATCTTTTCACCTTCTGGACTATCAAAAACCTTGACCTTCTCGCTAATTCGAGCAGATCGCCTTGGAGTATCACCTGTTTACAATGGATTTATATGGAGCAACAGCACTTCTAAAATAGCCAAAATTTCTACTAGAACCAGGGATTTTTTCAAGAAACAATTAGTCACAGAAATCTACCAGTTCCCCAATCAAACTCAGAAGATGTAGGGCCTCCAGGGTGCGCCTTCAGATACTGACTTAGTTGCCTCTTGTTCTTAATTTCTTCTCCAGTTGGTGAAACAAAAACAATCTCAAATCTCCCCGCTCGCTGGGGAGTAAACTGTAAAAGTTACAAAGAAAGAATATTAGTTCATGAAATGAAATGCATGTGAATAATGAAAAATACAGGCATATTTACAGCACTTGGTCACTCCTGAAGGACAAGAAAAATATTTTTTCGTCTGTCGTATCATAAAACAAAAGCACACATCCAATGTTTGTTTGTTCATCAATCATCCATGCCATACGTAAATATTTGCATGCCACTACTGATAAAATTACTGTGTGTCACCAGAACATCACTAAAACGAACCCTCATGTATAGTCACTAAGACAACTGAGGTCTGAGGAAACTGTAGCACTGTTAAAATTTGAAACAAAAGAGCAACTAAAACAAAAGGGATAGAATTCTTTGAGACAATAGAATGTAAATTTGGCAACTACTGGTTAAATTACATGAGCTACCAATGAGGAAATATTAGAACCTTCTCTTTCTATAACTGACTTGACTTGGCCATTGTAATACTACCTCCATATATTTATTGATGTACTAAATGCTTATCTTCCTCTCACATTAAATAGAGTGGAAGCATGCTTGCTGCAAGCAAGTTGTGATTACTATTATCACAGGTATAACGAAAACCTTTTTAAAAACTAGAGTGGCAGAATATAAAAAATCTCAAAAGAGCCATCTCAAAGTTAGTGATCCTAAGAAGAGAAACACAAGTCACTATTGTTGCATTACATTCAAAAGTAATGAAACTTAGTAAACAATAATAAGGAAAAGTGCTCAAATTCATAATTAGCCAGACACCCATTTCACTGAACATCACCCAGCTATGGCAAAGGGAAAATTTCAAGCCATTTTTTTTTACATCTACACCCTTCATATTAAGAACTAAGATTGCTCCATGAACCCCAAACCAGTAAGATCTTTATTAATAAGGTCACCATAGATAGATTTTATGTGTTTACAAATGAGAGTTTAGGCATAGCCCTGCAGAGATCATGAGCAACAGAATTAATTGCTTAACTTTGCACAATATAGATAGAGAATTCAAAAGCCAAAAACAGTTATTTCACAGAATCAATAGAAGTGCTTCTTCATTGAAGAGGAGTCAAGCCAATAAAAAAAATGCCAAATAAAACTTCAAAGAAGGGTAACTAAGCAATAAAATGCAAACTTGAAGTCAGATTCACATATGCAGAAATAATATATCTTTAGACCAACTATACATTCTAAGACGAAATGAAACATATAGAGAATAATCCTTGACACATGATCAATGTATCTTTTGTTGCTACAAATTACTTTGGCTCTTTTGACCCAAAGAAACAATCTTATGCTGCGGCCGAAAAGAGTCAATCTAGCTACTAGTTTAGCAACTATGCCACACGTTCAGTTGCTATCATGCTACATGGGCAATAGTTAATAGCCTTGAAAATCACCAAAAAAAAACCAACAGTTAAATAACTTGCATGTCGCGCTAATCAATCAATTAATGCAGATAACGTAAGGAAATACAAATTAAATACTCACTTCAAAAGAAACCATTTCCAGCTAACTTCACGAATATTCAAAAGCAGCTTTACACAGCTATAACTAGAAAGAACAGCTAGACGACAAGCTAGAAGCTACATCAACTCCCTGAGCTACTTGATGCTTCCTTTCAATATAAAAGCGAGATACTACAACAATCAGTAACATAAAAAGCACGATAACTGACAACGACGCAAGCCTCCATGAGCAATTTATTATGCATCATTATTGTCCCTGAAATAGGAACCAATCATGTTATACTACACGACAAAGCAATCCTTAGCAGCACGCTTTCGTTGTCCATTTGAAAACCTAAAATTCAAGGCACCATAAATACATCCGATAAAGAAATAGTAGCTGCAACACTCGAGCTAAAACACCAGGATAGTACCCATGAGGTACTAGAAATCTGTGCACTCCATGAGGTACTAGAAATAATACACGCAAAGCCCCCAAAGAAAATCTATGCAGAAAAGTTTAAGCGCTCCAAACACGATATCTCATAACAATACACTGTTACATTACAGTGTATATTTGTTTCATGCATGACTCAGCTCCTCTATGGTATCTTATTACCAAAACATGAACCAAAATATAATCAGATTACTAGCATAAAACATGGAACAACTGAAATCGAACTAAAAATGGATTGGCTAAGACCCTACCGCTATTCACCAGTATGCATGTCAGCCACCACTAAACCATTTCCCATCCAAGCTAGCCCATTCAAAAACATGAAATCCACCTACCTAATGGAACAGAAACATCCCTACCAAAATTGGGAACATTGCCAGGGTGATACCTAGCATTGCCGAACCCTGGAATACCCAACTTCTCACTGCAATCACCCACATCTGACATGATTCTCCAAGCAGGAAATCAGGAAGAGCTACCTATGGCGTGAAGAACCCTCTATTCATAGTAAACATGTTATGCAAAAGAACAGCATCGGCCTATGCAAGATTGGGAACATTGCCAGGCCATCATTGTCTAATCCTGGAATAGCCTAATTCTCACTGCGATCATAGTGCTACGAGCAAATACAGTGGTACGAGCATAGGAATAGGTAAGCGAAAACCCTATTACCCCGAAACTTCCACAGATCCAAGACTCAGAAAATTCACCATTTTGGCTTCAACATAGTGGTAGGGTAGCAGATTGGATTCACGGTGAAATCACAATCATTTACTAACCAAGCAACAACAAAAAAAAACAGTGAAATCTCTAAACCTACCATCAAATAATCCACACATTGAATTAGGCATTAGTGCGCTAAAACCCTAACCCCTAACTGCTACAGCACCAAGCCACCGAAAATTTCCCATTTCAGCTTCACAACAATCACCGATGCAGCCTGATTCTCACTGCAATCACCAACACAGTACGCGCTACAAATGGAGTGAGCCAGTCTCTAACCCTAGCACACATCTAAAAAAAGCACGCTTCGCTGAGCTCAGGACACGGCCGCTCCCAGCTGCAATCGAGCTCCAGAACCCTTACGAGCTCCAATCTCAATCTGAATCTCTCGGGGGTTCGCCGAACCTCGCAAACCCTAGAATTCCCTAACCTCACGGACTCCCAACCAGCAAAAACCTAACTCCGAAACCCTAGAGTCCTTGGCCCGAAATTCGCCAGAATTCCGCAGCCTCCACACCCCCACCCACTCGAATTCCACCCCCACGTCTCCGAATTCCACCCCCTACGTCCCCGAATTCCACGCAGTCGAAGCGTAACCGAGCGAGACCAATCTGAAACGAAGCGACGCAAAGCAGGCGAGCCAACGCCAACGGTCGAAGCATCTCTCCCCCACCCACCTTCTTGGTCCACCCCTCGGGCGCGGGCATCTCGACGGACACCACCTCCTCCGTCGTCTGCTGCTGCTCGCCTGCCGTCGCCATGGATGGTTCGAAGCGTTCTCACTCACGAGCTCCCCGCTCTCGCCGTTTGGAAGGAAGCAGGGCTGCAGGAGCGTGAACGGGACGACGCCCGCTTGGGGACTGCGATTTTTTTTATTTCTTTCCGGGCTGGGAACGGGAAGGGGACAAGTGAAAAAATGACGGTTCCTTTTTTTTTGGTAGGCCGTGAGGTGGACGCACCACACCGCCTCGCACCGGATAAGAAAGATGTTCTACGTCACTGATCTGTGGGGCCAGGTTCGTTTCACAGAGGTGGGACCTTGACGGCGGTGAAGAAGTACTAGGAACTTTGGTCTCTGTTGAGCCCGAAGGTGTACGTGAACCAGGTGCAGGAGCCACCAAACGGCGGGGCTGATATCGGCGGCGAACCGGGTTGCACTCGCGCCCGTTCGAAGTCGGTAGCGACGGGTCCATGGCGCGCGGGCCCGTTGGTGGTCTACCCCACACGTCATCTGGGTGGCAGACGTACTACCACGTGCGTCAAGCTTCACCGCTGCGTCAGAGGACGGCGCGGGCGCCACGTGGCAACCTCGGCGACGTAGTAGGGGAGAAGGCTGGTTTGGGCCGAGATGGGCTGTACTAATGGATATAGGCCGATTTCTGATCGTATGCTTGAAGGCGGCTAAATTGGCCCTCTGTAGTGGACAACACACGGTGCTTGTTTATACTATCAGGTACTCAGGTTGAGCGCAGCTCTTTTTTTTGGATGTGTTTCTTTGCCAAATGTGGTCATTACCTGTTTCTGCAAAAATCTTTCATGGCTTTTGATGGAACTCGATGTTTTGAATGAAAAATGTAAGTATCAAGAGCAGCAGGCCACTGGCAATCATTCTGTCAATTCTTATATTGCAAAGCAGGCCACTGGAACTCGATGTTTTGAACGAAACAAACATGAACCTTTCGAGATTGTTTATCTGCAGTGGCAGCTCACCGGTCGCGCTCACCAGAAACATTTGCTTGTGGTGGATCGGCGCCGAAAAAGTTGGGGCCGACGACACTGGGATGTGATGTTCTTCAATACATATCTTTTCATTGATCGAGACGTAGAACTGATTGTTATCCAAGGATTTTGTTTGGTTCAGACAATTCGGCTTTAGCTGTATTGAACGTTAAATCCTGTTTAGTTCCAAGAAAAAGTTCAAAAGTGGGATCACTCAAGAACGTTAAATCCTGTTTAGTCTTTTACAAAATGAATGGAAGCTCCTGAAGCCAGGAAGGATTGAAAAAAAAAAAAAAAGACAAGCGCACACTCAAGACAGTTAAGCTATACTAGCCAATTAGAGTAACAGCAAACGGAGAAGGCCAATCTTCGATCTGGTCCACTTCACAATTCGCTCTGAAAAAAAAAAAAACTGATTCTCTATATGCTATGTTAAACTAAGCAGCCAGTGACCAAGGTACGAACTGAATGTAACTCTAACTGAACTTTCTTCTCTTCTTAAATGAAAGAGCAGGGCTCCTGCTCGGTATATAAAAATCAAAAACAAAACAACTAGTTCTCAGCAGCAATGGCCACCTATACAACGGCGACCACCGGGGTCACACAGACCTCCATGGAAGGGTGATAGGTTACGGCATCCTCCATGACAGGCGGTGTCGGATGCTCAGGCCAGCAAAACACAAAGGGAGCTTCAGGTCCAGGGAACAGAGTAGGCTCGAAGATTTCCACAGGGCATGGTTCCGTGAAATGGAACTCGATCTGGAGGCGGTGGTGCAGCGGGGTCGATGCCACGAGACCCTTCTTGATGTCAGCCTGCAGCTCCCGGATCGGGATGGCGGCCAAGAAGCTCTTGATGTACTCCTTGCACGCGTCCTTGCCCCGCACCACGAGCTCGCAGTCCTTGTTGCCGGTTCCACTGTCCTGATCGGTTGAGGAGGTCTCCGAAGAACCCTTGGACCGTTCGCTCGAATCAGGACTGTTGTCTTCCTTTTCGGCAGGTAGTTTATGAATCGTGGTTTGGTCGTCGAATTTCAAAATGTACGCCTGGTTGCAGCCTTCGGACAGTCTCTCACCGAGTGTGTCGATGATGTAATAAGAGTTGGCTTCGACCTTGAGGACGAAAAAGTGGTCGTTCCAACTGACAATGTATAGAGTAGGTTTCTCGGTGGAGGATTCCGCTGCTCGGCTTATCTCATCCCATATGCTGTCAAAAGACATAGCGCCATCAAGGAAGTCGAATCCGCTTGCATCCTCGGTATCTTCAGGATGGAAGAATCCAATGAATGACTTGCTGGGAGTAACTGTGAGTGGACGGATTTTTGCATCCAACACTGTTTCGAGATCAAAGTGCTTGTCCGGAAAGCGCTCTCTGTAGGTCTCATTCTCGCAGAGTTTCCTCCATTCTAGAGAGCCTTCTCGGATGAGGCTGTCAAACTGTGATCTGATCGGCATCAGATTCGGGTTTGCTTGGAACCAGTCAGCAATGACAGCCACGAGTGCTGTGCAAGCACTCCCTCCAGCAGCTCGTTCACTTCTCTGGTCTATTGATGCAAAGAACACCTGGGTAGAAAGCTTCAAGTGGCCATCACGACTGAATATTTCTTTCGACTCCCATTTCCCCACAACAAAATCATCATCACCAAACATGGACGCCATGCTGTTAGTTGAGCCATTTAATCCCTACAAAATGAGATGATAATATGCCGTCAACAAAAATGCTAGTAGTAAAAAAAAATAAAAATTCAAAAACCTCCTCAGCGAATGAGAAAATATGTACCTCTGAAACAGAAGGGATCAACAGTCGCCTATCATAGTCAATATCATCACCTCCTTCTCCATATTGCTTCAACAAAGGCTCCCCTTTGGCCTTTGGCAATTTTATCTTTCTCCATCTAGATGGAAATATACTCTTCTTTCGCCGGACAGGTATGGAAACATGCTCATCTGCAATTGAGGATGGCACTTGCTCTACATGATAACTGCCATCAGAACTTCGATGACTGTAATGCACCCAACCTTCATCATCTCCATCAATACTAGGTGCAGAATGTAAGGCACCAAAATTCATGGTGTGCAGCGAGCTATAGCTAAAAGACTTCCTGACTGTTGAACCCCCTAAGTCATCGTCTTGGTCGCTCTCATCTAGATAATCATCAAGAGAGTCAGTATCACAAGAAAATTCTGTACCATCACTATGAACGTAGTACTTCTCACTGCCGTCATAGGCCTGGGTAGTCTTTCTGAACCTCCGTGTTGACATGAGATCTCTTAGGATTTTCAGATTTCTCAGCCCTACTTTAACGAGAGAACTGTCATCTTTTGTAGAAGAAACAGAGTCACCAGAAGACGATGACATTGGGGAAACAACAACAGATCGTTGTGAAGCTTCAGGTGATTGTTGAGGAATTCTTACTTCCACCAGGCTCAAAGTTAGCTGAAAAGAGAAAAGAAACACAATGCATTACAATCTGCAAGAATGAGAAATTATCGATGTTTGAGAAGAACATGTAACTGATTTATAACTTTTTTATAAACACATACATGTAAAGATGGGGCCGGCTCTGTGGCACCACTGGGCACCGACAATGGAAGGATTATCTCGATCACATCTTCAGTAGCAGATGTGTACTCTGCTAGGTTGAGTGAAGTGGTTCCCAGAATAAGTTTGCTCTTTGAAATTTTATTTAATTCCTGCAGCAACAAGGAAAAGTCAATTATAGACCAAAATAAAGAGTAAAAGTTATTAATCCAAATAAACCAACAAACGAAATATGACATAGTTCATTTCCAGTTGTGCCTGTTTCATGATAGCCATCAAAACTTTACTGAGAACAATAAAGACCATAACACCAGTTAAGCTTCTCTGATCCTTTCATGTGACATTGGGTGACACAATGAACTGTCAGAGTAGAAAAGAACATTTGAAGAAAAAGAGCAACCACCTTCCTGTACTTCTTCGCTCATCGTGGATGACATTCGTTTGCAGTTTTCCTTGCTTAACTCTGTTGCTTCCTAGCTCTTTAGTTAGCTGCTTAGTCGGTGTGTAGTTGTGTTTATGCTAGTTTGCTTCTGTCAGCGTGAGGCTGGCTAGGTTGTTGTTTTGTGCGTTGCATGTTTAGTCTTGTACTCAGATTTGTACTCTTTTTTGCCTCTACCTTAATGAATGGCAGCGCTTCTGCCTTTTTTTCAAAAAAAAAACATAAAATATTCAAAGAAAACAACAGGCATGGTGAATTCCGACAGCCTAGCTACTATTAACAAGAGAATATTTGGTCGGTTTGGCAGCTATCCCATAAATAGCTATGGTTCTAAAGTCTAAGCCGACAGTTCAGCTAAAATGCATTTCAGTTTTCTCATTAAGTTGCTAGAACATAAATATAGATTAGGAGGATAATTCCATACAGTGACGTCAACACTGAAGGGACCTATCAATGCAGCCAGAGATGGAAATAAAACAGGCTACTTATTCATGATGTCAATTTTGGAAATCAAAGACTGAAATCGAGAACATTAATTTTGTGTTCCCCAAGAAAGAAAGAGCATGAACCTCAAAAATAAATGGGATCCCAATATAAATAGCTAACAGGCACGATTTGTTAAGGACCCTTAAATAAAGATTAAAAAGATCTAAGAATCAGTATGGCAACCTCGAAGTAATTTCCCCCTCTTCAAGACACAATCCCAATGCATTTAATAAATCACCGCTTGTTATCACTTTCTTTAGGTACCAACAAATAACCAATAACGCGGTCTGACTCTTTCAAAAGGAAAAGTCAAAACTTCCACCATCAATGTGAGCAACATGAAGGGCTAAAAAAATCCAACAAAAGAATCAGTGCAATACCGGTCGCAAAATCAATCAATGTTTCAGACAACTCAATCATCAACCAAAGAATTTACCGAGTCAATGAAATCAAGAACGCGGCAAGAAGTTCGGAAAAAAATCACTTTTTTTCGCACGAGCAACAGCACAAACAAATTAATGTGGTTCAATATGCATCAAGGAGGCGAAGATGCTCACCGTAACGACGGAGAAGGAGACGTCCCAGGGGTGGAACGCGGCGGCCTCGCGGTGCGACGTCGCCGTGAGCGTGGCGTCCCGCTCGAACTCCTCCTCCCACGCGACGGCGTTGGTTGCACCGTCTGGCTGGACGGCGACGCCGGCCACCATCACTTCCTTCCGCGTCTGATTCCGCGGCGGCCGCTGTGCGCGCCGCAGCGAGCTCAGCGGCGACACCTTCGGGCCTTTCCATGTCACCTCCACAAACATCTCAGGGCACCCCTCCGGCGAGCGTGGCGGCGGTGGCAGGCCCTCGGCCCGCCGAACCACCAGACGAACGCGGTACTTCCGCGCCGGCGCCGGCGGCCGAGGCCACCTCATCATCCTCGCCCCCATTGCTGGCGGTCGAAGCACACGGCTGGCCGGCTCCTCTGTCGAGAAAGCCTACCGGCCAAGAACCTCCACCCCTGGATGGCTGGATCAATCTGGAGCCGAGAACTCACAGTCACAGGCTCCTCGCCGAGAACAATAGGTAGAATAGAGTCGATCTCCGCGGCTGAATCGGTCCTCGAATCTGGTGACGGTTGGATTTTGGCGGGGAATTCGGGGTTAGTTGCGAGGATTCGGTCTGGTCAGGTCGGGATTTGAGGAAGTGGTTGGTGATTGCGCCGGGAATAATACGAGGCCACGACGAGCGAGCGAGCGAGCGAGAGAGAGAGAGAGAGAGAGAGAGAGATTAGCTGGCTTTTGTTAGTATTTTCTGCTGTTGGAGATATCGCGGGATGGGCCCACCAGCCGGCCTCGTACAAATATTGCTTTCAAATATATCTAGAAACTATTTACATTTTTAAATATTATTATTACTTAAAGTTGATATAATTGATTTTAATTAAATTTAAAAATACTTATATTTAGAGACGAAGAAAGTATATATATTTTAGATAACGCTGACGGCTGACTTTTTGCAATTTTTGACCGGTGTGATGGCAATCTTCGGTTTTGTGGCGATGCGTGCATTCCCACCGAAAGGTCAACGCGCACGTACGAATTCCCGACGCGCACTGCCTCTGATAAAAAAGAGGCAAAGGATTTCCCAACAAGTAAAAATAGAAATTTATTTTTTGACGATTTAAAAACACTTTCATTGTAACTTGATGCCTCTGAATACGATACATATGACCGGCTGGCTGGTTAACATGTGGATCGACTATCGAGTATAAAGAGCTCTCAGCTTTTGATTATTTGATTGGCTTCTGATTCTTTTGTGAAGTGATTTTGTTTGAAAGTGATTATCTTTAATTATTTAAAGATAAACTCTTCAAATCAGAACAAAAAATCACTTCACAAAAAGCTATTTTTTTTACCTCTCAGCTTTTTGGTTTATTTTAGAAAATCACTGCACAGAATCAGACAAGAATCGTTTTTTCTGAAAAACAATGTTTTGCAGAGTTTCTCTGATTCTGCCTGAGAATCATAAGCTGAAAGCTCTGTCAAAAGAGCTTTTAGTGATTGGATTTCTATATACGAGCCAATCGATTCAGTTTGGCCTGACAAATTAAAGCTGAGGTCTCCTTTGAATTGAAAATTTTTTTTTTCTGTTTTTACGTTTTTTTTATAAAATTAAACTAAGTTTTATAAATTTTTTACGAAAATACTGCGTTGCAAAGGAGGCCTGATGCATGACATCCCTTCTCTTATCTACGAGTATTAAACCTCCGGTTACATAGGTGGGAGTGACATCAGGTTAATTAGCTGAAACAATTAGCACTAAGAATAGACCACCTAACTGATTACGACCATAAGATAAACAATTAGCCAGGACTCGCTCATTGTGCGGCTCCTACTCTGAATGCACTGCTGGGTGTGCTCGGCAAATGATGATGTCTCCCTCGAGTCCTCGACTCAACCGATCCATCGGTGACCATAGTCTTGCCTTACTATAAACTGGTCGGTGGCTGTACTACTCCTAAGTTAATTTTTTATTATTTTAACAAAGGCTAGCTGAAGCCTAAGGTGTCGATTCATTCCAACTTCAAGTTATCAACATGATACATATAAGAATTAAGATTCTAGGCAGTGCCATACATGCACCTGAGTACAAACGAGAAACAAATATCTTTGCACCTTGCTGATAATTATTATCAATTAGTGGCTCCTAATAAGCCATCCCACACCACACCCCTAATAGGGTATTAGGTACCTACTGCCATGGCACAACAGGCCATGTTAACAGCAGTAAACAGAGCCAGCCTTGGATACTTGCACCGGATAGCAGACTGCAGAAACTTGAGCGTACATTGCACAGCGTCTAAGAGGCATGTATACAACAACAACAAAAAGAAAGGACTACTAGGATACTGCAGTAGATCTGAGTGTACAAAAATACTAAACAAGGGAAAATTCTATTCAGGACGTACCTTTCTACTCAAGCAATCTTTAGCATTTTCAAGAGAGAGGAGGCACCAGTATGCAAGAACATTCTTGACTGATGATTATATGTTAATTGTTGAACTCTCCCAGGAAAATTAATGCGATTTTGGAATGGAGACCCCTTGCCAGTGAAATTGCTCCTATAGCCACGGTGCTGCATTTCTGCTGTTGCATAGAATGGATATACCCTGCACTTACACTTGGAAACTAATACTGATCGCCAATACGGGAAATAGCGTCTTCTTGTGTATGTTGGATCCCATCCCCTAGGTATTTTCTTTTTCACAGCCTGTCACAAAGTTCAATGAAAAGGATAAGCATTGCGAAAACCATAAGGGGGCGATTGGTTGCCCTGTCCACGCGTAACCAGGCCCATCTCATGCAAACTCAGAACGATTGGTTGCCTGGTTGCCGCGGAGTGCCTGCATGGCCGCATGCAAAAGACCAAACCCAGCCAGGCTCCAACGAAACGCAGATGAGTATCGTATCTCCAGAGCCAGGTTCGCCTTGGCCGGCTGACGAACGGTTCATCCAGTTAAAACTTGTATTAAAAAATAATTAGTATACTTTTAGACCTCTAAAATTTATGCTAATTTTAATAGTGGAAGGTAAAACGTATAGCGACTTTTTGAACTTAAAAAATACCAAAATATGTGAAAAATTAAATTAAAATTATTCCTAGATGACTTATTAGATAAACAGTTTGAATTTTTAAGGTATCTACTTTCATAAAAAATTGATAAAAATTATCTAAATTCATCTTAGCAAGCCTACTATAGTGCAATTTTTTTTTATGATCAAGTGCTTTTAATTTTTTTTTAAATTGCTTCATAAAGAATATATTTAAATCAAAATCAAATTTAAATTTTGATTCCAAAACTTTTCGGTTCATGCAGCCATCCAATCAGCGTCTCTGTTCCTTCTGCATGCAGTGATGCAACTAACCAAATGTTACCCAGTTGCATGCTTTCAGCCTGCTCCACCTGGCTCCCATATGCGAGGCAGGTTGTGCTAGGAAGCGAACCAATCACACCCTAAGCGTCCATATTTCAGCATGGTCAGAGCAGAGCAGTTGATTTCAACAAGGAAGAGGAAATGCAAAAGCTACTCATGAAATTATTTCTTGGTTACATGAGTGATGTTTACTGTATGTGTAGCTGTTTAGTAACATGCTTAAGCAAAATGATGAGCAGCTAGCAGGTGAAACACCATTTTATAGTTGCCAATTCTGAGCTCATATTCTTGCTCCGCGCTTGGCTTTATGGTTGTAAAATGTCAGATTTAAAATGGCTCGTGCCCGTACACAAGCTATGTGGGTCATACCTAACAACAATTCACTTATATTTTTTATTTTTGCTCAACGTAAAAATATTAATCCATAGTTACTACGCTTTGAGTTGAGCTGTCCTTTTGAGTACCAATTTAGAAGTATTCTTTCTTGTTGCCCACACACCACCAAGCTATGGTCGTCGTCCGTCGCTGCACCAGCGTGTGAAACGCGCTGACAGGTGGGCCCCAACATCCACCGACAAAAGCTTCGGTCTTGAGCTCCCTTCGGCCACGGCTGCTCTGTCCGTCTGGACACCACTGCCGTCTCCATCGCCTACGCCTACGCCGCCGCTGCCGCTGCCTCAGCCCCGACACTGCCTCCGTCACCTACATCACGCTCGACAGCCATGGTCGGTGCCGCGAGCTTGACCCGTGAGCTCTGAGTGGAGCTCCGAGTCGCCATGGCTGGACCCACGAGTTCGGGTCGCCTTGGCCGGCCTGGACATCAGGGCCGCTCCCGACAGCCATGAGCTGGCTAGGTGCACCCGGTTGCTATGGCCAGATCCGCGAGCTCAGTGGCGCCTCGTCGTGCGCAATGTGCACAGTTCGATCTTCTTCCCAACCGCAACAAAGCCGAAGCTCCATGCCATAGGCCACTCGGCCGCCGCATCCCCACTCCTTCGCGCTGCCCACTTCAGTGTTGCTCCTCTCCGGCCCTCCCTCCCACCACCAGCGAGCACCGGTCCCGATGTGCACACCTACACGCAGAGCGGCGACCGACCAAGCGATGGAGAGGGCTCCAAATCCGGAGGCAATCCTGCCCTCCTGCATTATGTAGCCCTCCCACACTACTGCGCGTAATGGGCGCATACTGCAGCCTGAAGCGTAGCGGCACAGTCCTGCTTCAGCGCTGAAGCGGATGCCTAATTTTGCCTCTTTTTTCCCTGAGAAAAATATGTCGTGTAATATTTCTAGGGATAAATGTATCCTTCTAAGCCCATATTAAAAAAAAATTGAGTTGGATTGATAGTGATGGCATGAAAGATAACAATTTCAGATTTGATACACGATAAAGAAACTCTGGCATCAAGCTATTTCCAGATAGATTGCCTCGTATAATCTTTCCCCAGGCCCACTTTATGTGAGAGCTTTCAGCCCTGAATCTGTCTATTTTTTAAAAAAGATAGAAGCTTGTCCATAGCAATTTGAATATGTTTACCTTTTTTGCTGCAGCATGCGCATACGAAGCCTCTGTAGATGTATTGTTTCCATCTGTTTGACCTAATATCCACGAAAAGGAAAGGTAATTAGACCTTGTTCTGTAAAATGCAGTAACATTTAAATACTTGGCATATACCTTTTTCGTCTAACTGCCCATCAGAAATGTTGCAGTCATACGGGCGGCTTCACAAACAAGTTTAAAATAATTAAATAATCAACAAAATAACCAAAGTTACAAACAAAATTGTTATATTGAATCAATGCAGAAGAAGACTACAGATTTGTGATGTCAATGAATTCCCCTTTAGGGCAAAACCCATATTCCTTGAGAATAGATGAAACATGTTCAAGAACCTCCACCTGGGGCACCTGAATGACATTGACACGGTTGCATAAGACACAAAAAGAAACCAATGCGTAACATACAAACCCATAGTGATGGCATATACATATTGTAAAATCATATAAGCACTAGTGGCAAAGATATGATGAAAAGAATAGTTTAGACGTGAAATTTTAATTACAAGTATGAATTGGAAAGTGATACAAAAGTTTGCGGAAATATATTGAAATTTTCCTTAATTACAGTCTTGGTTTTAATTGAAATAAGAGTAGATTACAACTAGACAGTTCAAAAAAGGAAGAGGCATGAGTTTATCGGGCTTATGCATTTTCAAATCATTTCAACAATCTAATTATTCAACTTTATAACTATAATCAAATTAAAAAAAAAACTACATGGACAGCATGGTCTTCTAGCAAATCAAAATACGTCAAGGTCTGCATCAGACTTGTGTTGAACTAAAACAAAACATCATTAGGGACAGACAGTCAACATAAGGTATATTGGAAATGAATTAGCTACTTCCTAGAACCCATGCTTAACATGCAATATTCATCATGTTTTATTTGCCATTTTGTGCGGCATCCATCCAAGAAATGCATATCAACAACCCATATACCAAAGTCAATTGACCGACCTGATAACCTCAACTAAATCACTCTGTTAGTCTGTATATAGTTTCTTGTGCTTGGCTAAAGAAGGTACAGATCTATATATTTATCAAATAAAATAAAACACAGAAATCATACATGAATATTGTGTTTCCTCCACAATCTGTCTTCACAAAGAATCTAGATGTTAAAAACTCATAATAGATGTCATGGACAATTAGTTAAGAGTCCTAGTTTATTAGATGGATTGTTCTCTGTGTCAGAGTCAAAGTCAAGTTTGTATTAGCTGGCTCTAATATAATGGAGGCCATGGGACGAATTGAAGGCAAGCAAGATCAGAATATTCTAATAAGTAATATCCCACTCTATTATCTAAGGGTGTGTTTGTCAAGAGAGATGGGATGGGGTAATCCTTGGATATCAGAGATGAGTTCACACCTTATGGTGTTTGATTGAAAGGATGAATACGAGGGATAAGCCATTTAAAACAGTTTAATCAATCTCAAAACAGGATTAAACAATTTAAACAGCTGTTTAGTTCAACACATGCACCCTCCATCTACCTTTTAAACCTGTTTAAAAGGCTGGTTCAAAACGTTTAGGAAAACATGACTCGTAGCTGAGCTTTTCTTGTTTCCTCAGTTCGAATTATACTAAGCTTCATCTTGCCGAACGGGATCAGGAAGTAAAAGCGCCCCCTGCTTGAGTTTCACCTTTGGCACACTCGTGCCAAAAGAAGTGCCCCTGCTCGAGCTTCACCTTTGGCACGCTCGTGCCTAGGCGCACTCTGACCCTCAGCATGCTGCAGCCACTCGCCACCTGCTGAGCTTGCATGTGTCCCTCCCTGGATGGAGGCTCACGTACAAGCGCGCATGCTGCCGCTCGGGAATTGGATGAATCTAGGTGCGCCTTAGGAGGATAACTCAGGAGTGACTCATGTGCGCATCCAGCGACAGAGGACGAGCTCGCCTGCCAAATTTTCGGGGATGGACTCGTCCTGCACAATTGTGGAATATTCCCTACCTGACACTTACGGTTGTTGCCCAACCAAATATCATAGAAATGTGGATATCCGTGTCCCATCCCACTTCATCCACACAACCAAACATACCCCATTTCCCATTCTCCTGCTTCTAAAGATTGGCAGAAATATGGAGACCCCAAGTGCCCGGCGCACACAATCCTATCCAACTTGCTATTCCAGACTACATCTGCCATTTTCATGACAGCAGGGCCAGAATAGGGGAGGGGGTACGATAGAAACAGTGAATGATGCGAGCATAACTTGTCAAAAGTTGCCTAGAAAAAATATCTAAACCCATAACTATCTCAGATTGAAACGGTATTCTTATCTAATCTGTTCCAGGGATTACCCCTATTACTCAAAGTATAAGGTATGCATTCCAAAACCACATCTCTAAGACTATCTGACACTAAAGCACCTTCAGCACCACAAAACATAGGGGGGGTCTTACAGCATATGATTTACTGTAAACCATGTGAAACTACATTCCACTATATATGAAGAAGTTTAATGTTGTAATAAAAAGGTTAAGGTTACATGAGACTGGACAAATCGTCATTTTATGCTCATAATGATAAATCGTATGCTGATTCTGATAAATAAATGAGAGAATTATTACAATATTTCAAGCTCAGAAGAAGGAATGATTTTAGAAGCACGACGTAAAATACCCCTGAGACAAGCCAGATTGAAAGTACAATATATCAATAGCATTATAACTGCGATATAAAAAAACGACGGTACCTCTGAATGTGCCTGGATGTATTTATCTAAAGCTTCACCCGCATGGGTAATTAATTATACGAACAACCAGCCATGCACGGTCAATAAGCAACATCTTCTCCTTCAATTGCTTTTGTGCCACTTCCTCATTATCATGTTCTAAAGGTCTTAGGGACCTTGAGTATTTGTATATACGATACATGATAATATAAAACCCATTATGCTTGCCGTTGCCTTTTCCCTTGGGGATACAAGCCTTGCGAATCTCTCTCTGGACTGCCAGGAGTAAAACTGTACCTCTACAAGCTTGTCAGCCGTTATGTAATTCCAGACCTCATCAATTAGATTATTTGTTTTTGCAGCAAGCAGTCTAGTCGTATCAAGGAAGATCTTCTGCAGCATAGAAAAAGAAGGCAAGTTAGAAAATGTAACTGCCTTTTAGTCGCTTGCATGCAAAAGCAAAACTGCAACGAACAAAATCTGGCCTTCCAGCACATTTTATACAAAAACAGCACTAGCCACCTTCTATTAAAGGAATATAAAGAAGGGAAACCCCTACTGTAGTAACATATAACACAAAAAATACAAAGAAAGCTATGATTAGAAAACCATACACCAGGGAAGCATCTAAGAGAAGAAAAAAACCTACTTATGGCGCTCCAATGGTAGTAGTTAGTGTAGAGAAGGAAGGAAAAACAAACCATCTCAGGCAGGCACAGAAGATGAATAAGGTTGTAGACATAATCCTGATGATCCTCGTGAGGAAATAGATTGTCTTCTAGGTACTTATGCAAGCAAGTGTTCCCCACAGCAACATGGAGTGGAAGTAGGCCCTCTGGGACTTTATCACCGCTTGTGCGTACATTTGCTGATGCGCCATAACGGAAGAGCAACTTGGTCATGTTGACAGAAAATCGTTCAGCAGCTTCGTGAAGAGGGAAGTAACCACATGGGTTCATGCAGTTGGGATTGGCATGCATAAAATCGAGCTTAGGTGTGTTGCCCTCCAATACGAATCTTGCGCATCGTAAGGCATCATGCCTGACCATGCAGGTTAAGGTTTCTGAGGTGATGTTAAAACCCCATGTCATACTCCAAGTAGATTCTGCAATCAAGCGGAGGAAGCATTGGACACTATCCTTTATCAGTACGGCGTTCAAACAGGGAGATACTTTGAAGAATCCATCTTGCACCCACTAGACCAATGCATTCACAATTCAAAGAGGCAAAAGAATATCAATTTTCCAATTAACAAAGAAATAGTACATAGTAGAAGCCAGAAGTCTCACTGACGTGCATTTTACAAAGTAGAACATCATGTTAAACAAGAGAAAACTTAGGTAAACAAACATGCTCCACGATTAGAAAGAAATGATAATATAACAGGTATGCTGCATGATTAGAAAGAAATAATAACATCACAGAATCATATGTCAAATGAATTATGTAAATGAACGTTAGGACAAACCTTAGGTGTAGGGTCTGGTATGGTTGTATCATTTGGTAAGGATTTGGCGATCAAAGAATACCTTTGGCTGGAAGAGAGAATGTCAAGAGCCAGGCAACAAGGGAGGAAAACAGAAATCAAGAGGAGGCATAGAGATGGGCAGCTGCCATACCTCCTCAATCTTTCCCCAATCAAATTTGTCCAGGGTAATAGAACGAACAGAAGGATTCCATAAAAAGTCCCACTGAATTTGTGCTTGACCCATCTTTCCCTTTATCATCACCTCTGTGACAACCAGCTAGCATTGCGTCCTTGCATAATGGCTCTGTTGGTGTGGATATGATGGGGTCTTTCACTTCCATTGATTGTTTATCTAAACAAAGAAGTTTAATTATCAAATTCATATTTCTGATAAAGGATGGTTGTGCCACGCATGAAAACAAAATGGGACTTCATATTTATCAACATTATAAATGGAAAAACACTGTGTTTTATCTGCATATCTGATACATTAGTCATGCCAGATGTGGCATGGACGACCAAATAAGTATCTCTGTACTTTGTTGAAAGAACACTTGAAACTCAGATGAATAAAAATTACGCAAATGCAGACAAAAGCTAAATTGGCCCTATAAACAACTCGCAGAATACAGTGGGGCTAAAGCCTAATCCAGTAAAATCGAATCTTTACCTGGACCGGAGAACCGATTGAATCTTTTCCTGATTCGTAGAGAAGGATCGCCAGGTGAGGGACTAAAAGTGCAGTTGGAAGTGGTGGAAGGAGGGGGATTCTCGGCCGGGGTTCCTCCAATCTGCAGCCTATGATTTGCAAAATGTGTGTCTAAGTCAGATCACTCGCTCTCTACTCCTTGGAACAACGCTCGTAGGCCTCGACCAATCCCGAGCAGCACTGCAAAACAACGAACCACAACAAAACAACCGTAAAATATCTCAGAGCACAACCAAATCGAATCGTGGAGTGCCAGGCAGGGCATGGGGCGCGAGTCTCTCACCATCGTAGTGGTTGCGTGTGTAGGAATGGGGTAGCACGAGGAACTGAAAGAGGAAGCAACAGCGATGAGGAGCACCGGAGGAAGAGGGAAGCCGACTGGTGAGGCGATCGACGGGGAGGGGCCGGGGGGAGGGGGAGCTGGGTCGGATGCGGGGGAGGAGGGGGGGGGGGGCGGAAATGGGGCGCTGGACGGCGGGCGCGACAGGTACGGGCGGGGTGGCGGTGACACGCGAGAGGAGGGTAAGAGCGAGCGTCAGCGATGATCTCGCCGAGGGGAAAGTGGCGAGTGACGACGAGGAGGGGAACCTGAGTAGCGGACCGGCGGGCGTGCAAGAGGACGGAGATTATACGAGGACTGCTCGAGGAAGATCAATAGACCGACGGTCGAGATTAGAAAGCCTTTGAGATCCAATGGTCCAAACAAAAGAAGTGACGTGGCAATGTTGAGAGTTGAGAAATTAGAATTAGTGGGCACTCCTTCCGTTCCTAAATAATCATTTTTTAAGTTTGATGAATATCAAATTGTATCAACTTTGACTAAAAATATCTATAAATTTAAATAATTTTTAAAACAAAGAGTTATATATTATGATAGTATATTTCATAAGAATCTAATAGCATAATTTATATATAATAAAATATCATTAAATTTTTATTATTAATAGTCAAACTAAAAAGTTTGACTCTAACTAAACCTGGCCATGCCCATGCCCGCGTGACGACTTCATAGGCGACGCCTGCAGAGAAGAGGCGGCAGCGGTGGCCTCCTTCGGGGCGGCAGCGACTTCAGAGGGCCAATGCCCAGGAGGAGAGAAGGAGGCGGCCAGTTCGTTGGCTACCAAGTGGAGAGAGGGCGATGCTTGTTCGGCTGCCAGGCGGAGAGAGGGCGGCGCTCTAACGCGTCGTCGAACTGTAATGAGCCATCGAGCTATAATGAACCGCCCGTGCTATGCTAACGGGTCGACACAGCATGGATAAATATTAACAGGCCGTGTTATGAATCTGATCCCAAGCTCATCGATTAACACGGTATGGGCTGGGCCATGTTGGGCGGCCTGTTTGATAGGTTGCTTAGCACATCTTCCAAACCAAAGCCCATTAATCTGCCCAATAATTTATTCCAAACCAAAGCCCATTAACCGGCCCGGTAACTTATTATAGTGTGCGAGCTGATCCAGTAGTACCTGAATCCGGACGGATGAAAGCGGTCCGGGCTAGAGTTGGCCAAATGGGCCACCCGACACAGCCTGGCCTAAGCACGAAAAAGCGTGACCCATTATATTTCAGGCTGGCCCGGCACATCGTGCTTAGCGGGTCGTGCCGCACTGGCTCACGGGCTCGAGCGGGGACCCACGGCCTGGCATGAAATTGGTTAATCATGCCGGGCCAACCCATTAGCACGACGGGTTGACAGCCCGTCTAAAATAATCCAATGTAAAATGTTGTAAAATATATGAAAAGAGTGAGATTTGAATCAAGATCTCAAAAAATTAAAGCAACAACTTTACCAGTGCACTATACAGTGTTAGTTGATTACAAGTAAACTATACTTATTATATATTAAACTAATGTTAATCGTGCCGAGCCGTGCCGCCCAGTGGGCTGGGGTGACGGCCCAAACCCGGCACGACACCTTATGCCAGGCCAGCACAAAACCGATTAAGACTGAGCTGTGTTTGAGCCAGACCAGATTCTCCGTGCCTTAGGCCAGCCTGTTAGGCACGGCCTGTTCGGCCAACTCTAGTCCCGGCCAGCAAGCTGAGTGGGCTGCGGGCCGGGGAGTTGCCGTCAACGGTGACGATGGAAAAGAAAGCGAGGAAGGTGGGCCTCCTGCTTGCTCTGGTGTGTCGTCTCGTTTCTTCGGCCGGGCAGCCCAAAATCTGCTTCTGGCGGGCAGCAGCCCGCAGGAGTACAGTCGAGACGTCAATGGCGATGGCGATGTGACCCTGGGATGTGATTCCTCACAGGGACGGCAAAAGGGTAAAAGCCAACTCTCCATTCTCCCACCTCTCTCTTCTATCCAGAGCTCTGCCTCTCTGTGCTGTCACGCACGCCTGTGCGGCCACACACCGGCCAGCAGCTTCCACAGCTCGATCGTCGCCTCGCTCGCTAGCTATAGCGACTGCTTTCCGTACGGTGTATTAAATTTTTATCATTTTAATTACTAATAATATATAATTAATAATATTTACTGTACATTTGCTATTTATCATTTTATATAAAAAATAGCTTATTTTTCACTTATAAGTCAATTAATCAGCTAATGACTAAATCAACTGACCAAAATCCACGCCTCTCCCGCGAGCACCTACGATCCGTGTCCATCAACCTATCAACTTTTTTCATTAACTTATCTTCAGTAATTTTTTGTTACGATCATATCAGTAATTTCTCGATTCCATCAGTAATTTTCTTTAGTTTTTTCAGTAATTTCTTTCCCTCAGTGCAGATAATGTCATTGCATTCAGTAATTTTTAGAGTTCTGACAAGCGCGCGGTGCAGCCGCCGCCGTCATCGTCACTGGATAATCCTTTAGCTGCGCGGGTTTTTACCATCGAGTTTCTCTTCTCTGTCACCGAACATAAAAAAAAACGGAGAGAGAAGTCGTCGGCGGTGGACAGTGTCGGGGCGGGAGCGTCTCACGCCGAAAATTTAGCGCGGCGGCAGTGAAGAGGGGCAGCGAACGCGGCGCCGCCGCAGCTGAGGCGTGTGGAAGTGTCGGGACGTCACGTAGACGAGTGGCGGCGGAGAAGCGGTGCGAAATGGTGCGCGCTTGGTCATATGTAAGACGTGCTGTCAGAGACGCGTGGTTGGATTCGAGTGAAGAACCTGGAGAAGAATAAAAATATCTTATTTTATCATATAAAAATTATATTTTTAAATTTATTTTAAAATAAAATTTTATAAAAATTATATTTTATATTACAAATTATGTAATTTTTTAAATATATTTTTAGCAAAAGTTAAATTAGTTTAACATATTTTAAATCATCAAGCAGAGCGCTCCAACGTGTCGACGTGATGCGTCACTGTTTCGTACTAGCACTTCTTCTACTCATGATACGTCAGCTTTCACCAGGGTGCGTCGGCTCCACGTGTCTGATGGAACGAATCTCCTCTCCTGTTCATTAGCAGTAGAGCCCTAGTACTAGTAGACATGACTGACTGTGCCTTGATTTGATCACCGAAAAATCAAATCAAACTCATTCGGTTTTTTTCTTTTGACGTTGAGCTTACCTGTGAATGATCACCTTCTCGATCCCCTGATTTCTTCCTTGCTTTTTTTTTTCCAAACCAAAAGCATTTTTTTTTTTCAAATTCATACTAGAGCACTGGTGTTTAATATATATATATATATCGCTTGCCGTATTCGGGCGCGGGAGGTGGCCAAGTCCTCCTTGGGGGTTCCTTCCTCCCAGCAAATTTTCTGTTTCTGGCGCCGAGGACAGGGGAGTGATTACGAGTGTTTAGCGAGATTGCGTCGTGGAGTCCTTGTTCAGCATTGTCCATTCAGAAAAGTCTTTGACAGACGCAAGACATTTGTGTACGATGTGCATGCCCCCTCTCTCTCTCTCTCTCTCTCTCTCCCTCTCTGTGTGTGTGTGTATACGTACTATGCATGTGAAACATTTATCTATCTTGTCAGCTGATCAATCAACCTCGGTCTCTTATAATTAATTTGAAATACAAACTTATTCAAGATAGCTAAAATGTGAGAAATAATCGATGGGAAACGGACCCGACGGCTCTCAACGCAAGGCTGATCGAAGTGTTGGGGTGAGGGAGGGAGACCACATCTTTGCAACTGTATCGAGTTTCCTGCGTCAATTTGCAGCATCGGTCTGTCTCGGCCAAGTGAATGAAGAAAGGGGCGAGCGAGGGAGGGCCCACCTGGGAGAGAAGCAGATCGAAAGGGACTTGAATCTACTCCTGCTACACCTTGTGGTGGTGCCCCAGCCACTGATGATCAGGTGAACGGATATGAAGAAGATCACGCAGCATATCTTAGATAGCTGACCATGCCCAAGCGATAGAGTTTTTTTTTAAAAAAAATTTATGGAACAAAAGGCGGCATGGATGGACGGACCATGCCAGTATATCATCCTTAATCTCCATTTTTTACGACTCATGCAACCACTCCTAGTTGAAACAGTAGAACCTCAGAGACTCCGCTGTTCTATCTATTCTACTGCCTGCGTTTCAAAATATAAGGATTTATAGGTTTAGATAAGATTAAAATCTTTTTTAATATAAAAATATAATTTTTATGAAAATTTATTTAATGATGAATAAAAATATATTTTTTATATGATAAAATATTATTAATTATATATTATTAGTGGTCGAAGCGATAAAGTTTGATTTTGACTAAACTTAAATAGAACGGATGAAGTATACACTATCTAGATCGAGTCTTACAATAACAGGAACCCCTGGTCACCAAAGTTATTTTAAGACCAGCAGTTAGTTAGTTACTCCAGTTCGTTAAGGTGGGTACTTATCTGTCCTTACAATATTTGACATATACTTCCAACACCCTAGTAAGTCAGCAGTTTCAATATTACAAACAAATGAACAGCTCCAGCCGGAGCATGCTGGAGCAGTAAATTCGAATTCTTTATCGAGCTTGGACGGGACCAGAGAGAGAGAGATCGATGGAATGGTAAGGGCAGCTGCTTGCAAATTTAGTGACTGCATGGACAGATTTTTGTGCAGGTGGACTCGTAGTATTTATGAGTGCGATGTCGAGTACATGTTTTCGAAAGATAGGCGTGATAGGAGGGTATCTCCCACCCACTCATTGTTGCAATCATGCAATTTCATTTCTCCACTAGATCTTGAGCCACAGCAACAAATACTAAAAAAGAAAGCCTCTCTCTCTCTCTCTCTCTCTCTCTCTAACGAGAAAAAGAGGAAAGCGGGCGGTGATAGCTCAACCTCTCCTTCCTCCCCCATACAAAACATATGTATATGCAGTGCAGATACTACCAGTATAAATCAGTATGATGTGCAAACCTAGCCCGATGCTTCGTTCTCTAGCTTGTTATTAGCCACCGCTGCTGCAAGCTTTACCTTGCTCTTATCCCTGCTTTGGGCTTCTTGGATCTTCGTGGCTGCCGGTAGCAGACTCCTGTTCGTCTTCCCAAGGCGAGGCGCGCGCGGCGGCGATCGGCAGGAATGTCGGCCCAGACGGTGGCGCCGGTAGAGCACGTGTGCTATGTGCACTGCAACTTCTGCAGCACCGTTCTGGCGGTAAGATCTGGTGTTGTCTCCATATGATCTCTATCTACTGCTTGCAATTGTGCCCTTCTTTATCATCTGCGTTCTCTTTGTTCTTTCCCTATTTCTCTGTCTATGTAAATCCGCGTTCCAAGTACCGATTGACTTTGGGCGTGAAGGGCCTCTCACCCATACAATTGGCCGATTCCTCTCGATTTGCCGCACCTTTTAGTTGATTTTCCGTGATTCGATCCTATCATTTTTGCTGATTTACTAGCTAACTGAAGTTGGAGAAGAGCCTCAACGAAACGACGAGTTAGAGAGAATCATACCTCTCCTGCTGCCTTGTCGAGATCTTCAGATTTTATTGGCTTGATTCTCCCCTTGGCCCAGTCCCATTTCTGCTGGTTTTATATATTCTTCTTTTCCTAATTGCATCAGTTTGTATTTAATTTTAGTGCTCTGTGTATGTTGCTTGTGGGATTTCTCTCGTGTTCCATCTATCTGCTCTTGAATAGTTCTCAAAAAAAAAAAATCTATCCGCTCTTGAATCCGTTGATTCTAATAATAAACTGATAAACTGAACCTGGTGGAGGACAGTGCTCTGCACTGTACAAAAATCAAAGCAGGCAACTGTAGCACAATAGATACATGCATGTGCGAGTTTGAATAATTTTACTTAAACATGCATACAGGTCCCAAAAATAGAGAACCACAGACGAAGCTACTAAATTAACTTCGTTCACAATGCAAATATGTACATCCAAATAACGATTAGAATTAAAAAAATTTGCAAGTTCATCCATATCATTTCGTGCTCTCTTACAGTGCGCTCTTCGAATTGGTTTTCTGGGATCTCTTTTTTTCCATAGATTATTCTTAGTTATACTTGCATGATACTGTTTGAATTACCCTTAATTAAAAGCATGGAATGATAAAAATCACTTTAGCTGACAAGTTATCCTAGCATATGCTGAATCTGCTACTCCTAAAGTCTCAACAAGAACTATATATACTCTCTGTACATAACACCTCTTTATCTATATAAATGGTGTCCAAGTAATATAGGAAAATCCATCTAAGGTTTGTAGAATGGTATACAAAAATTACTTTTTAAGTTATTCTAGCTTCTCCTAGTTATATGCATATGTGATATGTGTCTATCTTGAGAAGAGACTTCAGACTCATGTAAATAAGTACCAAATTAAAGGTCTATTCTAATTCTCTGTTAGTTGCTAATGATGGAACATCGCCATTATTCATGCCAAAACTAGGTTTCCGTGGATGTCAATAATTTGGCTCAATCCTGCTAGTGAGTTTGTAGGAGTAACAAATAGATATAGATTAACTAGTTGTAGTTAAGATCGATCGTGCATACACTATTTTACTCGTATGTTGATAACCTGTCATAAACATACCTTAACTTAGTTTAAGCTTCTGACTTTCGAGTAAATCTCAAGTGACATGATCAAATTGCTACAGAGTAGTGGCGTTTATGCATGCTTATTAATGTTTCTCTCCGAACAATTAGATTTTAATTGATCAATCAGCATCAGCTATGTATCAATATGTAATAATATAAATGATCATGTGAGAACAGCTAGTACAAGAAGGATCAGGAGAAAGAAAAATGTTATTTGCATATATCATCGATCAGCTTCATGATCAGAATAAGCTAGCATGGCAATATCTCTTCAGAGCTGGCACCGAGATAAGATGGGCCTTAGGGATGCTTGGTTGGTATATGTGTTGCTTGTTAGTAGTAGTTTGGGGCTTGAAGTCTCCATACTTTTGCAAAGGTGTATCCTTACTAGTTTGCTACATAGCTAGCTATCCGTGAGAGAGAAAAAGTGAGCTACCTTTCTTACTGAAGTTATAAGCAAGAGAGAGTTTCTTGCAACCAAAAGTTGAGATAAATATCCGAACCAGACCAAGCAGCATCTTGTACTGTACAGCCAAACACACCAGCTTGTGCATGCATGTGAGCTTGTGTGAATTAGTGGGCTTGCATGAAGTGTCACTATCTCTTCTGCTTCTTTCCCCTGGTGTTGGATACACACCCTTCAGTACCACTATACTATATTTTATCGTCAACCATACATTGTTAATGCTAGCAGTAGCCCCAGTACATCACTTACACATAGCTCTAGATGGAGTACCCATCTCTCTCTCTCTCTCTCTCTCTCTCTCTCTCTCTCTCTCTCTCTCTCTCAGGCATACATCAGCTAGCATTGGCAGCACTATATGCTGGTACTTTGTGTGTGTGTACTCTGCTACTACACGCGCATGGGCTCACTCACCACACACAAATCATTGGTGTAGTAAGGGGTACTGCATCCATGGACTTTAATTTATTTATTATTTCTTATGGAAGTGAGTGCCCAACAAAGATGGAGCTGAGGATAAAACAGAATCCAACTGCTGAGCCATGATATGGTTCTTACCCAAGATCATATCGTGAGTGCATGCTTCCAAGGGAGAAGATGGTGGGAAACAAGAGAACAAAAGTGATCAGCATGCAGGTATTGGAAAAAGGCAGCAAGTCTCTGATAAAAGTCGTGTATTGGACCAGCAGCAGCTGGTTAAAGTGAGAGCAACAAAAGTATGCAGAGAAAAGCCTACCTGTGGTGAATCCAAACCGGTCCCTTTCAATCTACCTTGATCTTTGACTCTTGATCTCCACAGCATTTCTTTTCTTTAATTTGTATATATATGCACGCTTTGGATGCTGGATCTTTTCAACTTTCTGTGGATGCATCCCCGTATATTCAACTTGCTACAGTGTTATCCCTCTCTAGTGTAATTTTTTAGATTATGGAATTTTATTCCTGCTTTTTCGTTTTTGGACACAACGTTCTTAGAAAAGTTCAGCTTCATAGATCTCTAGTACTGTAGCATCACAATGATACTACTATCTGGTTTATGCATGGTTAACCTCCATCATATATTCTTGCAGGTGAGTGTCCCGGGGAATAGCGTGCTCACCGTTGTGACAGTTCGCTGTGGACACTGCACCAATCTACTGTCAGTGAACTTGCTTGGACTAACGCATCAATCCCTCCCACAGCAAGAACATCTCCAGGTAAACATGCTTTCATGCCGCCGCACAATGAGTACTAATTTGATGAAATCAAATTTGAGGTCAAAATGTACAAAAACTGTTGCATGTCATTTTAGTCCCAAATAAATTAAGTTTAGCATGACAAAGGATACTTTGCATGGGGCTGTGCTAGAATGATAAGATTAGGAGTAATCAAGAACAGCTGAGCGCTAGTCCTTGAGCGATCTGCCCTACGCGTAGTACAACATGCCAGCACGGGCCAATCAAACTCTGCAATTGCCGTCAGTAGACGGTGGACACTACCGGCAGAAAGTCGAGTCGCGTCGACGTCTTTCTCAAACAGTGCTGCACATACATATCAAACAGTGCAAAGACGGTTTTGTGTGCCTTTTTGTCTGGAGGGAATTTTTACAGCTTTCAAAGCTCAATTTGATTGGTGTTGTGTTGTGCCTAGTCATCGTTCTTTCCTCACAAGAACATAATTACTACAGTAGCTAGTTTCTCCAAGATATGCAAAACTTAATTAGTATCTTCTTAATTTTGTTGAACTTAATTAGTGTGATTAACATCTGGGTTGAGCTTGACTTTCCCAGGAGAACATCAGGCCCCAGGGCACAATCAACGGCACCTCTCGTGATCAATTCGACCATTTGGAGTTTGGCTCTTCGTCCTCAGCAAAATTCCGGCTGCCGATGATGTACTCGGCGCAGAATGATCTCCTGCAGGAACAAGCGCTTGCTGCTCGTGGTAAGTTGCCTTAATTTAGCTTGATTGAGTATTAAAATATATAGTTTCAGAAACCAACAAACAAATGATCAACAATTGCTAACATCTAGAGCTAGACATGCTTTGATCGATCTCTGAATCTGATCTCATACCTTGCATGCAATCATGAGTCAATTCATTTTAGTTTTCTCCGATCCTTGCTTGTAACAACAGCTCCGGAGAAGAGGCAACGTGTTCCTTCGGCGTACAACAGGTTCATCAAGTGAGTTGAACTAATTTTTTTTTTCTACCGAGGACGTAACAAACAATTTAGCTTCTAGTACTGAAACAAAAAATTGTTTATGCATGATGACACAGAGAAGAGATACGAAGGATCAAAGCAAATAACCCCGACATCAGCCACAGGGAAGCCTTCAGCACAGCAGCCAAGAATGTAAGCGCCTATATTTATGCAATCCTCTCCATCCCTAAATTTATGTCATTTTCTAACAAATTTATTTGTTACCAATTTAAAACTGATTGCATACCATCGACCAGCAGTATTGTAATCATTTTTAAGCATCGCATCAAGACTGGTTATTAACCTTTTTTTCACTTTTTGTTCCAGTGGGCACATTATCCAAACATCCATATTGGGCTGAGCAGCCCCGGCAGAGAGGGTGGCAAGAAGCTTGTCGATGAGACTGTGGCAGCTGTGACAACACCGGCTACCACGAATAAGATCCAAGGTTTCTACTGATGATTGATGTGTGAACTCAACTGGCACAGGGGACGCAAGAATTACTTTGCTACCACAAGTAAATATATATAGTTATGCTATGAGTAAAGAATTAAACAAAAGGGGGAATTAAGTTACCTTTCATTGTTAATTCATGGGGTGAAAAGCTTGTGTAAGATGTACGTACATAGAGAGAGAGAGGGAGAAGGGGGTGTTATAAAAGTTGGAAGCGATGCGTACAGCAGTCACATGAATTGCTGCGAGCTACTACTATTGGATTGAACAGAACAGCTTAATAGATGAATCATTTGACAGTAATATTGCTGTGCGAATCTGTGATGGTATTTGCCAATTTGGCATCCTGTAGCATCTATACCTATATTTCTACTTTTCTATCACTTACAGATAATAGATATTTAATTGTTTTAGTTATAATTAGCTACTCAGTTAGCTGCCTTAACTTGCATGTTACAGTTGCATGGAGGTACGTATGCAGTATTCTGAAATTTTAGTTAAGAAGAATAATAAGACTGGATCGCATTCGTTCTCCCCCTCTTGAGTGAGCATGCTAATTATATTAAGATTGCGCGTGTAATCCTGGCATCTGATTATTCCATGACTACACTTACTAAAGAAAGGGATGCATGCATCCCTTTCTTTACAAGGAGATGTGAGACCAGTTCCTGAAGTTTGAATGAACCGCACTAGTCAGTCTATGAACAATCCCATGCATGTGGGTTAATACGATGAAAATTTTCAGCAACATTAATCAGAATTCAGAAGGAAGAGTCAACAATCTGCAGCATAAGTACTGCAAGCGTAGCGCTAACCAACAATATTCAGTCTGGCATCGCAATGGTCAGCGAGCTCAGCTCTCGGTTCTCCACGCAAACCTAGCTGTCAGACCTAATATAACAAAACAACAACGGCAGGTTGATCAGGCTGAGGTTAATTCCGGCCAGGGAGGGCACATGGCGGCGACCATCCAGCCGGCCGCCGGGTCCCCTACGTACCCGCAGGAAAACGGCCGCGCGCGGCCACCGGCCCCGGGCGGCGTAATAGCACATTCTGGCCGGCCCTGCTTGCCTGCTCCGACGTCTGAAACCAATTTAAACCTTTGCTGCAGTTGCAGTGAAGCGGGCTGCATCGATCTGCATGCGTGCGTGCGTGTCTCGACAAAAATGCGAGGCCAAATTTGGATCCTGCTGGTGATTAAGGTATCTCTAGAGTCTAGAGTAGATTCACGTGCATGGAAGTATTAGTTCATTCAGCTTTCAAGAACGCCGGGCAGTCAGTGGCGGCCGATCGACGCCGATGCCGGGGAAGACGATCGATCGACCACCAAGCAAGCAGTGTAGCTCCTTCGACCCGCTTCTTCGATCAGCATGGTTAGCTGCGTTAGTTCAACTGCAGTACTTGATCATGAGCAGTTCACCTCACAAAGCTGTGTACTCCCACATTCCATGTCAGTCATCAGTCATTTCAAACGATGAACGACGTGACGCTTCCTGCGACCGATCCAAGTGTCGCGCGCGTAAATGGGCCAGTTTGCCGAAGAACTTTCATGGGCCTCGTTTGGCCCACGAAGGAAGCAGCACTGCCGCCCTGCTAGTATTTGTAGGGCGAGTCTCAGCAATAGAGCCCAACAGAACAACGAGCACGGCCCAACAAAAGACGAACACGCGAAGCAGATCTTGAACGGTTCCTTTTTCCTCCTTCATGCACAAAAAATAAAAAAATGGGACAAGGAAAGAAGATCACCCCTTGCAGACTTCGCGCTGCGACGGGCTCCGCCAGAACCCGGCGCCCTGGAAGCCGGCCCAGACCTCCTTCTCCGCCTCGGCGGCCTCGTCCGTCGGATGGCACGTCACGGACCAGTACTCCTCCTCCTTCCTGCCGGCCTTGCACACCGCGCCATCCAGGTCCCCCGTCTCCTCCTCCTCCTCCTCCTCCTTCCTGGACCGTCGGGCGGGCACGCGCCGCCGACGCCGGCGCCGCGCGGTGACGGACCGGCGCAACATCGCGGCGGGCGCGCGCAACGCGGCGAGGACGACGAGCTCGATC
>BCLF01000105.1:364571-377065 GCA_001602275.1 Zoysia japonica | reverse complement strand
TCGTGGGCGCGCCGCGCCCGAGCCCGGTCCATCCCCGACCGGACCGGACCGGCGGGCAGCGGCGGCGCTCGTCAGAGAACGAGGCGCGCCGCCATCGCGGGCGTAGAGGAGTGGAAGGAACGGCCGGCCTGGAGGAAAAGAGGGAGTATATAAGGAAACGGGTTCGGGTCTCTCGTTTGGTCGGCGCCAGTTTATACGGCACGTTGACATGTGGGGCCAAGCGTGTTCTTTCGTCCTCTCGATCTCTTTTTATAGCTCCTGCTCGAAAGATGCACGCCCTGATGTTAAAATTAGCAAATTT
Source organism: Zoysia japonica (assembly GCA_001602275.1). Lineage (NCBI taxonomy): Eukaryota > Viridiplantae > Streptophyta > Magnoliopsida > Poales > Poaceae > Zoysia > Zoysia japonica. The sequence goes on along the minus strand of BCLF01000105.1, from coordinate 376,764 downwards.
TTTATATTAGAAGAAAAGGCATCGCAAAAAAATCATTATTACGCGATAGGTAAAGAGACAGAGAGATTGGTGGTGCTGGTTTTGCCGATCTTCTTCTTCTTCCTTCATCAGGTAGGCCATGACGAACTAATTGCGTTCTTCAAGCTGTCAAGATTGTTTCAAACCCAAATCTTTAGAGCCAAGAGTTATTTAAAATTTTCTTTGAAAGTGCACATTTTTTTTTCAATTCAACTTCAATGTCAGCCTAGTGGTTCTACAAAGTTGATCGCTTTTGTTGTTAATCTCTGTTTGAAGCATGAAAGATGCTGGCCGGTGAGGAAATTGTTGACCTGCACGCACGTTGCGATCATGGAGGTAAATAATTGAGGAACGAACACGGTGGCCACGCACGACGTACGTGATGACGATCCTTTCTTGACGCTACGCTGCCTCCGTTGCGCAGAAGGACGGCGCGCGAGGGCGGGCGGCGATGGTGGAGGGCGGCGGCGGCGGGCGGGAGATGGACTCGCCGCGGTTCCGCGCGGTCCTGCGCGTCACCAGCGGCCGCCGGAAGCGCGCGCTGGAGGTCAAGAGCTTCTCGCACGAGCTCAGCGCACGCGGCAGCGGCGTCCCGTCCGGCATGCGCAAGATGGTGCGCGGCGCCGCCGTTCTCGGCACCACGCCCGAGGAGTTCATCGGCGCGATCCGGACCAAGTTCACGCGCCTCAAGGAGGAGGTGGACTCCGAGCTCGGCGTCTTCGCCGGCGACCTCGTCGGCGCGCTGGCGCGGGGCGACCAGCTGGAGGAGTCGCGCGTCGCGCTGGAGGACCTGCTGGTGGTGGCGCAGCGGTGCGCTGAGATGAGCGCCGAGGAGTTCTGGACCCGGTGCGAGGGCGTCGTGCAGGGCCTCGACGACCGTCGCCAGGAGCTCACCGCCGGCGTCGCCAAGCAGGCGCACACGCGCGTGCTCTTCATCCTCACGCGGTGCACACGTCTGCTGCAGTTCCGGAATGAGGCCGGCGTCGGGTGCCGGTACGCCGCCGACGAAGGTAAGCAGCACGTGCTCCGGTTGCACCAGCTCAGCGACCTCGGTCTCTTCCCCTTCCACGTCGCCGGCTCCGGGGACCTCGGCCGCAAGAGCACTTCAAGCCTCACCGAGCTCAAGGACCGGCTCATCCGCCGACGGATGCTCGAGCACAAGCAGCTCAACATCGACTTCTCCCCGGCGAGGATCTTCTCTGCGGACACCGCGTGTGAACACTCCCCTTCCGGCAAGATGGCGTCTTGGAAGAAGCTTCCGTCCCCCGCCGAGAAGAACAAGAGCGCGAACGCTGATGCCGCAGCCAAGGTCGTCGCCGACGACACCCCGACGAAGAAGAAGGCGATCACCCACAGCAACGCGACGGTGGACGAGATCGTGGAGCGCGTGGGCGCGGCCAGCATCCACCCGGACGGGCTGGGTTGCCTGGGCGACGCGGTGATGCAGATGGAGATCCCGTCCCAGTATCCCGAGGCCCAGCAGATCATGGTGGACGGGAAGCCACGGATGATCTGCCGCATCTGCGACTTCGAGATCCCCATGGCGTGCGCCGAAGGCCATTTCGTAGTCTGCACGCTCGCCGACCGCTGCGATGGGAAGGGCCTCAGCGCCGACCAGCGCCTGCTGCGCGTCGCCGGGGTGCTTGAGCGCGTGCTGGCCTGCTTCGAGTCCCGGAGCCCCCACGCCGCCACGCCGGAGACTGCCGCCGGTGACAGGGGAAGCACGTCGTCGTCGGCGACGGAGTCCGACGTGTCCTTCTCCAACGCCGATCACGACGGCTTGTCCCACTTGCTGGCCGTGCCGTCCACGGAGCTCTTCACGGAGGTCAGGATTATAATAGGAGCCCGCGCCGTCCATTCTCGATAAACACGTCACCTCTTCTGACGATCATGTAAACGAACTCGGCATGCAGGGGGCGGTGACGCCGGCGTCGGGGAGCCTGCCGCAATCACCATTGCTGACGCCGAGGACGAGCCACGCGGAGTCGCAGCTGACGAAGCACAAGGGGTTCGCGGAGCTGGAGAACTTTCAGCAGATCGAGAGCCTGCTGGCCATCGCACGAGGCATCGAGAGCATCAAGAGCTCCGAGTACAGCTCGCTTGAGGACGTGAGCTCGTACCTCGAGGACCTCAACGCCGTCATCGACACGAGGAAGGTCGACGCCCTCGTCGTCGAGACCTTCGGACGGCGGATCGCCAAGCTCCTACAGTAAGATCTCTCATCCGTTCACCCAACTCCAATTAATAATCTTTCGATGCCAAAAAAAAAAACAAAAAACAAAAACAAAAACCAATCCTCTGTTCTTCATATCAGGGAGAAATTCATGCAGCTGTGCGGGCAAATCGACGACATGAACACCGACGCGTTGGGCCCGATCGACGAGGACGGCCCCATGGAGAACAGCGTGAGCTCGAGGACGAGCCAGGCGATGAACGGCAAGTTCAAGGACCGGACGTCCATCGAGGACTTCGAGATCATCAAGCCCATCAGCCGCGGCGCGTTCGGCCGCGTGTTCCTCGCAAAGAAGCGGGTCACCGGCGACCTCTTCGCCATCAAGGTGCTCAAGAAGGCTGACATGATCCGGAAGAACGCTGTGGAGAGCATTCTGGCGGAGCGCGACATCCTCATATCGGCGCGCAACCCGTTCGTGGTCAGTATCGGCGTGCTCCTGCTAGTGCTGCTGCTGAGATCGTCAGCTTTTTTGTTTAACTCGGCATCTGGTAATGGACAGGTCCGATTTTTCTACTCCTTCACATGTAGGGAAAACCTCTATCTCGTCATGGAGTATATCAACGGAGGGGACCTCTACTCCCTGCTCAGGAATCTCGGCTGCCTCGACGAAGACATGGCAAGAACATATATAGCTGAGCTTGTGAGTTGACACTGACATTTTTTCATCTGTTCTATACTGTGGCATTTTACTGGAAATGCTACCCACACAAAAACATCGATCGAGAGAATCTTTCTGAAATGTCTGAACTTAACAGTACCCATTCCATTTCTGAATGAACGCAGGTTCTTGCACTGGAGTACCTGCACTCCATGAACGTGATCCACCGGGATCTGAAGCCGGACAACCTGTTGATCTCTCGCGACGGCCATATAAAGCTGACTGATTTCGGGCTATCAAAGGTTGGTCTGATCAACAGCACGGACGATTTCTCCGGCCCGGATGTGAGCAGTGTTCTCGTCGGCGACCATCACCCCACAGACGCAGAGCAACGCGCTCAGAAGAGAGAACAGCGGCAGAAGCAGACGGCCGTGGGCACACCTGACTATCTGGCTCCGGAGATACTGCTGGGCATGCCCCATGGTTCGTCATCCGTTGCTGATTCTGTTCAGTTCTTGCTCTGTTTGACACTGAAATTTCTGTGAGATTCACTAGGAGTGACCTTTTCTGAATTTCCTGTGCAGGTCCAACTGCGGATTGGTGGTCAGTTGGAATCATTCTCTTTGAGCTTCTTGTGGGGATTCCTCCGTTCAACGCTGAGCATCCGCAGGTAGAATAATGCATCCTGTTAATGTATTTTATCCTTGATTTCTTGATTCTGTGATCACAGACGCCAGCAGTCTATTAGTAACACAAGCTTCATAATTTTATTGATGATATATACGATACTGTTCATCTTTTACAAATAGATGGGATTAAAAATTGAAACTGGATAATTAGATTTGATATAATTTACAATGTTGATCCCTTGCAGATAATATTCGATAATATAATGAACCGAGAAATACCTTGGCCACATATACCAGAGGAAATGAGTTTTGAAGCATATGATTTAATCGACAAGTAAGTCAGAAGAATGTGAAGTTTCTGAAAACTTAAACCTTTATGCGCACTACAGATCTCAATGAAGCACACTTTATTTCAACTCATCTTACATTTCTACTAGGTTGCTTATCGAAAACCCGGTTCAAAGACTAGGAGCAACAGGTGCTGGAGAGGTACTTCTTTCTTGTTCTTCTTTTCTTTTTTTCTCCCAGAACGACGCCTCTGGTGCCCATGAAAACTAACTGAAATATGCTATTAGAGCAGGTAAAGGCTCATCCCTTCTTCAAAGACATCAATTGGGATATGCTTGCCAGGCAAAAGGTTAGTATGCTATAAACAACTTCTGCTGCGGCTGCTTCATGACACTAGTAAAAGAATTCTAGAATCTCAATAAAATTTCTTTTTTTCAGGCTGCATTTATCCCTTGTACAGACGATGAGTACGACACGAGCTACTTCGCCTGCCGCCACGCCTGGCGCAGCGCCGACGAGCAGGTCAATACGGCCTCCAACGAGTACGATGACAGAAGCGAGACCAGCAGCATGAGCTGCACCAGCAGCATGCACAGTGGTGACTATGAGGAAGATGTATGTTTCCTGTATCATAAACTCACCCCAAATTACTGAACTCCTGTTGTGATTCAGAAGCATTTCTAGCCTTGAATCCCTGATCAGTTCTTACCTCAAGGGTTTGATTCAAATTTTGTGCGTGGAACATGGCCAGGGTGATGAGTGCGGTAGCATGGAAGAATTCGGAGCGCCGTCGCTGACGGTGAAGTACTCTTTCAGCAACTTCTCCTTCAAGGTGCGCAAACCATCATCTGAATTTCGAGTCATGAACACTTTTTGGTCATCTGAAATGCTGCGGCGTCTGAATAATCCGCATACATGAGTGAGAAAATACAAAATTTCCCTTGTTTTCTGCAGAACATTTCTCAGTTAGCGTCGATGAACTATGATCTGATAACAAAGCACAACGAGGATCCTCTTCAGCCATCAAAATCTTGAGGCCATGCGTGCAGAAAAGCAGCATCCAACAAGGTTAGCAGTCTGGCAACAGTGATTGATGGAGACGGAGTGCAAATTAAGACTGGACATTGTGTAAACCAACTAACACTCTACTGTTCTCAAGTTTTGTCAGTCAGGAATTGAACCTCCTCAGTTAGGCCTGGACTTGCCCATGATGGTGTGAAGCAAAGAACCTGCACGTTTCCTCTGGGCCTTGTTATTCAGTTCACTGAGCAGAGAGCCCCTTTTGTGTCGAAATGCGACATGTAGAATATTTGAGAAGAAGATCTCCAGGGAGGCTTCTTGACCCGAAGATGCTTCGGTGGCAGCTGCTAGATAGTCCAGGGATCATGGGCGTAAGGTTAGATTTGGTTGGTACCAGCCAGACCCACTGTTGTCTTCCAGCAATCGGTCGTAGATACGTACTCCGCCCTTGGCTGCAGAGAGGTGCCACAGTAGATGTAGAACTGTAAATCTTTTCCTCTGTCGTCTGAAGCCTGTAAGGATTCAGAACCAAATTGTTTCGCAGCCTTTTGACAGTGTTTGCGTCAGCAGAAACAGCGATCTCGGCGGCGCCCTCCACGATTGGTAGAGTGCGAGAGGCAGTGCGGCAAGGCACAGTTGCAGGTCCATGAACCCCGGCGACCCGTCCCGCGCGGATCCATGTCCTCGTCGTTACAGGCTTTAATGCAGAGATGTGATATTAGTTTAAATTTTAATCATCTGATTAAGAATATGCGATTTAGATTCACTGTCACGATACATAGTAAACAGCGCAATAATGTTACAGTTCATTACCTTATTATTCGTGTTCAGCATTTTAAACTCTACGGGTGCTTTCAGATCAGATTATTATCGTTTTTAATAGTTGTGCTGTACAGCATTGCAAGTAATAGCTGCAACTGATCAGTGAAAAAATAATATTGTATCACCACGAAAAAGAGATAAGACCGTAATTAGGCAACGGTTGCAGCCGAACTGCTGTAAAAAAAAAAAACTGATCCGAACGCGCTCAATATGGATCCGTTGCAGCCAGCAGCCAGCGCGCGGGATGGTGGTAAATTTCGCCCGCGGAACACCCGCGCCGCGCCCCGCGGGCCCCACCAGATGCTTTTCAAATCCCGCCTCCGGTTTCCTCCCCTCAGACCCCTCCCCTCCCGCGCCCCCGCCCACCACCCCGACCACCCCCACCTAATCGCTCCGATCCCATCGGCGCCGTCACCAGAAGCGCGCCGGTGTACTCCTCCTCCGCATCTCCAGGTCAGCGCCGTCGCTACTCTACTCCTCGTGGCCTCCCACGCGCACCGCCGTCGCGTTCAGCCCTCCGATCCGTCGCCCGCCGCCTGGCAGACCGCCCCCTTCCTAGACTACCCGCCGCGGCTGCCCCGCGCTCCTCCCGCGCCTCCGCGTCCATCCAGCCGCTGCTGCTGCGCTCCCCCCCCCCTCCTCCCACTTTAGCAGTCGCCGCTAGGCCCGTCCCACCCCATGGCGTATCCACGGCCGGTGCCTTCGCCTCCTCAAACAGGCAACCGCGGCAATGCACATCCACCTCCATCCAGTGGATGCCGCGTAGAACTGGCTTTTGTGCCGTCATTTGGTTGTAGGGCATATCCGTGATTTAGGTCCCAGATCCAATGCGCGCACTGCTCTGTTGCCCAAAAAGCGGAACAGAAAACTATATTTATGGTTTATGCAGGGTTTACAATTTGTGCAGGTAATTTAGGCAAACTATAAGTATAACATACAAATGATCCAGATTTTATTTCCCATTCTTCAGGTGTGGGTTCACGGAGTGGGCTGTATGGGTAGGTGAGGAATCCAAGGGACAGATGCGGAGGTAGAGGATTGGATGGTATAATGGCGCAAGCTGCTGTCGAGTCTGTTCTGAATGGTGACTCGTTGATCGGGAGGCTGTTGGTGCCTCCAAGGGTAAAGAGGAAGACACCATTGGAGCTGAGGGTAACGCCTTCGCTTCCCCTGGTTTTAATTTCTATACATTGAAAGGACATGCTCTGTCAAATGGAGCACAGTCAAGAGATTTCAGCATATGCCATACCATAATGTTTTTTAGTTATTCCTTATTTGTTACACTTGCAGTCTGCGGGACTTATTGTGATAAGAATGTTCTATAGTATGTGACATACAAATGCCATTCATCTTTCTTTGTTATTTAGCTGATTAATATAATACTGGCTGGATAATCACTTCAAATGCATTTTTTTTGAGAATAATGTTATGTTGCTGTATCTGAATGTGTTATGGCGAGGAAATTTCATGGGTAGTCCACAGAAATCTCTTTTTTTCTCTCTCTCAAAAACATAGGAGAGCTGTGGATCTTTATATTTAAGAGAGAAGAAAAGGTAACCGTAACAGCAAATTCCTCCTCACAACCAGCCCAGGAGAATCTAGCTTTCTAAGTTGCATGATCACCGATAAAAAGAGCAAAAACATGACCTGCAATGCTATAACGTAAGCTCTACTTAGTACTCAACCCCGGTAAAGCTCCAGGAGCTTTTTGGCACCAGCGACCCAAAAATGAGCCTCGTCTCAGAGCATGCGCTTGGCCCCCTGAATGTATGGCGAGGTTCCCTCAAACACAGCTGTTGCGATGCTTCCATAGAGTCGACGCCCCAAGAATGATCAAGCTATTCAGTCCTTTCCTCTTGGTCTTGCCAGCTCTGCATGCTGTCTTGTGCCACCACTCCATTTGTAATACAATATGCGGTTAAATGCTGAAGACATGTCAATATGAGGTTAAACATTGAAGATATGTCAGTAAATATCTTTTGTAGGGTGAGCAATTGAAGCGGTGCGCCAATGAAAAGCCTCCCAACAATCAATTGCCCTCTTCTGCTGCATTTGATAGGTATCCTTCTTGGAATCAACCTTTGGTGATGTTTCTGCTATGCCCTTATATCCCCCCCCCCCTTCCTGATAAAATCGACAATTTTATTTTGTGTGTAGGTCAAGCAATGGACTTCGGAATACAGAACAACAAAAAATATCCAAATACATCAGCACTCGTGTTACAGAGAAGTTCCCTGTGAGAAAACCAAGAAATATGGGAAAGGAAAACTTAAATGTTAGAATTTGAGATTTCAACTCATGGATGTACATGTCTTTATTGTTGCTTGACAAATATCAATATATTGGGTAATGGTTTGATCGTAAATGGAAATATCCTGCAGGATGCTGCACAAAATAATGATAAGGTTGCTAAGCCTTTTGATGCTACAACAGCTTCAAATTGTGCATCACCTTCACTTCCATGGTAGTATTCTGATTCTAAAACTTCAGGTACATTTTTTTCATCTGTAATAGTGTTCAAACTCTTATCTGGATTGCATATCTCAATTCAGTGGTCATGGAGACTCTGCCAAATTGGACTCTGCAGTTCCATCAACTACAGAGGCAGCAAAGTCAAGTTTCAAAAAAGTTGAGAAATGCAGTGAAAATGCTTTGCGAAGTGTATCTGAGCTTCACATCGGCGATGAGAAGCAGACTGGTTCTGACAAATTTGACATGGTAGTGGATTGTTCATCTTTTAATTTAGTTTATGTTTTCTTGTTAGCTGACGTTTCTTATCCAATGATAGGAAAAGGTACTGAAAGGGTTTGGCACTCGTGATGCTTTTATGGCGTCTGGGTTCAATGCTTATAATGTACAAGTTGGTGATGCTGCAGTGAAGTCTTTAGATATGTGCCCTTCTAAGATCAGCATTCCAGGGAATAAAGCTCCTTTGGATTTTACTTTGAAGACTTCTTTGCAGTTTGTTTCATCATCATCTGTGAAATGGTTGGTATGCACCGGCTTTCTGTAGCATCTGGTGTCTTCAAAGTTTTGCCAGCTGAACCTTCAACGTACTCTTAATTGGCATTCCGATATTATGTTTTACAAATGGTTATGCGCCAATCATAGCTTCTTGACTTGCAAAATACCAGCTGCCAATAAATCCTATTTCTTGAAACAGGTGTCACAAGCTGAGTACAGGTTTTGCAAGGAGTAACATCACTGGTGCCATAGCTCAGAATTGCCATCGTGGGCATTCTGAATGCTCAAGGCCTGAGAACAAAAAGGAGTTCTTGTTCTCAAGGGCCCTACAGTCATGGGTATATCCACAATCTTTGTTGCCTTCTTCCATCGTATCTGCTATGATCTCATCAACTGCACATGGAGGTAAACAAGAGATCTCAATTATTCAGTTTTCCTTTTGTGTATGTACTTCTGTAGAAGTGATATACTTTCTGCCATGTAGAAAATGACTTTCTTCTCAAAAGGCATCAGGATTGGGAAGACTCGTTTCAGAATCTTTATTATATGCTCCGGAAGAATATGTTGAATATATTTTATGGTACTTTCTTACTTTTCAGAGCTCATTATTTTGTGTCCCACTAACTATAAATGGCTGTCTGCGCAAAAAGATGGCATGATCATCTTATTGTAACAACAAGACGCAATAGCTCTCTGATTTATGCAATATCTGTCATATATCATTGCAATCAGTAAACAAAATGTCTATTTTTTATATCGGGCGAAGTTGCATGTCCATCAGCAATTAAGCAAACAACGTAAAATTTTGTGTACTGTACAATGCTCTGAAATATGAATGAGACCATACTGGAACAATTTGCTCAAGCTCATCTGCATCTGCAGTTCCATTTTGTGTGCATAGGCAATTCTGAATTTACTGTTCAGTTATACCTTTACGCTTTGTCGAACCTCACTGACCACTCTGATTATCATCGTTATTCTTGTAGTTTATACGACACAATTTGTTGCTCTCTTCATTGGAGGCTGTTCAGAGAAAAAACAGTCCTGCAGTGCCTACTTATCACAGTCAACGCGTGGCATACGCTCTTTACTGCGAAAACATGTGAGTTGTCTTCTACATTGTTTTTCTGTTTCAGTATCATTTCCATAGTTTCCAATTTTTCATAGTATTGGTTCCTGTGTCACAACTCTTGTTTGTCGCTGCTGACCTACTTTTATGGCAATTACTGGTAAATGATATACTTAAATGAAGTAGATACCTCAGTCTACATTTTTTTTTGTTGAAATCATTTGTCACCATTGCTTGGTGTCATAACAGGACAGCGACAGACAATCCAAAATAAACTAACTTGTTTTTGAGTTTTTTTGTAGGTTTGAGATTATTTTGCCTGCTAGGTTCATGATTGCAACAATATGAATTTGTTTTGTTGTACGATGTTTGCTTTTCTATGGCCCTTTGCAATGCTGAAGTGGAGCAAGCTAATGAAGATGACCTGATTGAGCTTTCAGAAATCCAAAGGCGCAATCTGGGTCAGGTATAGTTCTTTCTATTTTTCTCTGGTTTCCTTTTTTTTTAAAAAAAAAATCCCTGGTTTGCTTTCTTCAGACTGCAGCTACCAACTGGTTCTTCTAATAACAAAAATCATTGAACTCGCAGGCACTTCATATAGATTCTTTATCTCACGTGGACAACACCACACAATCCCTCCTTGAATTTACTGGCAATGAGAGTGTTCATGGCCTATATGACATTTTGTTGAACTACAAGTAGGATGCTTCTTACTATCTTCTTATCTCATTGTTTCTGGTCTACCTCGGAGTATATTCTTTTTGGATATAATCTGATCTTGTGATTCTTCTTCAGGTGCTTGCTGAATTCGTTATCTGCAGAAGACGTTCCTGCCTTATATTCACCACAACCATTTCAAAATGGCTGTCTGCATATTCCAGAGGTCCTCTTTTATTTTTTATCTATTTGGTCTTGTCATTTATTTTTCCATCTATCTTGGATCCTTTTCTACTTCTGGATAACTTAATGTCTTCTGAGTGTTTTAATGATGATAAGAGAGTATTAATATGTCTCAGTAATATAGAAACGAACTGGTGATTCTGCCATGTCTTGTTACGTTGCATATTTCTACGTTAACGTTTTGATTTTGTTATCTGATCTTCCGAACGCGGAACGCTTGCTCGCAGGTGAAATGCAGGGAGATGAGGAAAGCAGATATGGGGCTGTTCTCTTCTGGTGGGTTTGACAAGGACCTGGGGTCAGCGCTTGCTTCTTCTTCAGGCAATAACTGCTACAGCTTGGAAATAAAAGACGCTGTTCTCCCGCCATGGGTGGTGTCTGGAATCTGCTCTGCGATGAGCTTAGATGCAAGCAGCTTCGACTTAAGGTATGCACAATCTCTCCGCACCGATGCATCCTATTCAACTCGTGTTTTGTACTATAACCCTTTCCATTTTCCCCCCCTGCAGAACTGCTACCGAGCCATCGTTAATGGGCTTAAACGTCGCCCTAAAGTCCATGAGTATGAACGCTCAGCCTGGTGACGGCTGTGCATCGTTGGGCATCCCTGACGCAGTCCTGGTTCCCTCGTTGCACTCTGCTTCGTTTCGGCGCCTCAGCTACACGGACGACGGGTACGTCGTGTACACAACTGTATGAGCTTAAGCCCCAACGTCCGGAAGCACGATGATCAACTGGAAGAGTGATTCCGCGGTACATTTGTAGTCGAGCGGGACTGCGGGAGAAGAAGGCGTTTGCTGTCTGTGCAAGCCTCTACGTCTCATAGTAGAAGGATCATCAAGGCCTCGACGAACCCTAGGTGCTTACGTTTTTTGGTTGTAACTTATGAAAGTTCTTTTCTTTTTCCTTGAATGAAAGGGAACAATCCTTGCATGATATGCGTTTGCTCTTGGTGCTTGGACCTTTTGAAATTTTGGTTGTTTTTTCTGTGGTTTTGAATTTGATGGAGGGAAGGTGCAGTTGTATTGGCTTTAGGAGTGTCGCCGGACTGGATCGCGATTAATCAGCGATCCCAGTTTGGGTGGCTACGAACCGTCTGATCTGTACTCCGCGGCTGAGTTGGACGGGCCCCATTGTCAGGTGGGGTTTCTTACAGAACAGACGCTTTGTTGACGCTGCTGGTCTACGCAGCTGCCGCGATCGACCGCCTTGTCTCTCCGGCTACGTGTGCGATCACGGTTACCGCTGTTCCTTTCGTTACGCTTGCCGGTTACCGCTGTTCCTTTTGGGCCCGATCACGGTGGTGGGCCCAGTGACGCGTGGCCCCGCATTTCAGCGGCCTGCCTCAACGTCAGATGATCCCCTCGCGCCTCGCGGCGTCGCCGTCGGCATCCGACGGGCATGGATCCGAAATACAGAGACTCAGTTCATGGTGACCGGGAATGAGAGTGGAAAATAAAAAGAAAAGATATACTTGATTCAATCATCTCATTAAGTATAAACCCTTTATTTATTTTCAATTATAAATCCACTTATCGTTTCTCTTTTACCAAACAACACCTCATGTAAAGAAAAATAGTTCCCACTAGAAAAGAAGAAAATAAAAACGTGTGGACTAGGTGAATGGATTTATGCATATACTATGGTGACAA
>BCLF01000105.1:322975-354743 GCA_001602275.1 Zoysia japonica | reverse complement strand
GTACAAATTAGTGGCAAAAGTTGCTTTTGTTAACCTTAATGAGGGAAATGATATTTTTAAGTGGGATCTCAATAAGAGTGACATTTTTTCAGTGAGATCCATGTACTTAGCATGGTTACAAGATGGAGTTGTTTCTTACAGAAACCCACTATGGCAAATTAGAATACCACTAAAAATAATTTTTTTTCTTTCGTATCTTTATAAAGGTGTCATTCTTACTAAGGATAATCTTGCTAAAAGAAATTGGCAAGAGAATACTAAATGTTGTTTTTGTAATTCTTCTGAATCTATACAACATTTATTCTTTGATTGCCATTTCTCTAGATTTATTTGAAACACTGTGAATATCACGTTTGGAATTCAACCACCCGATAACACCTCACATATGTTTCGTTCCTGGTTGCATGGTGTACCACCAACAATCAAAAACCAAATTTTATTGGGGGCTGCAGCACTATGTTGGGCAATTTGGTTGAATAGAAATGATATGGTGTTCAACAATACTAAATTAAAATCTTTTTTACAGGTAATCTTTCAGGCAACCCATTGGATAAGATGGTGGTCCTTGCTACTTAAAGAGAAGGATAGAGCAGAGTTGAAAGTGGCATGCTGACTTTGGGAGACAGTGATTCCGGAGGTGTTTACTCAGATTGGTTGGAGATTTGAGAATAGGATTGAATAATAAGTTTTGTTAAGTCTAATGTCTTCTATGTCGTTGTTGTTTTCTTTTCCTTTTAATAGCTTTGCGTCTTGTGTCTTGAGCCTAAGAGCTCTCTCTATTCTTCGGCTTTGTATATTCCCTTGGGGATATAGCGGCCGGAACTTTAGTTCTATTATCTAAAAAAAGCTCTCCTTAAGCCACAAATGACGAAGATGAATGCTCGTATATCTCATTTGCCTGTGCCACTAGGACATATACGACGTCTGTTAGTAGGCTGTGGGTGCGGCCGTAGAAAATGTAGACGAACACTCCCATCACCAGCCACATTCGGACTCGCATCCAGGTCCCACCCTTGATGAAGAATACACTGGAAAATTATTAGGCATAATTCAGCTCTCAAGGTGCCAAATCTAAGAATAGGCCTATAGATCGTTGGAACAGTGGATTGACTCACCACAAATTTATCAGGAATTATGTGTTTATGAGAATACATATGACCGCCAGCAGCGAAACAAATGGGCAGATAAATCTGCATCAGAAACAGTACATGTGTAATGCCAAGTCAATTCGCGAATAGGATCTAGTATAGAGAGCAAGGTTCAAAAACTGCTACAGTAGCTGTCTCCTACAGTGCCCAAAACCAGTCGGCCAACATCTGGAACCGGCCAGTTTTTGTTTTTTTCTATAGTGCACAGTGTCAGTTTTGTTTTCCGAAAACTGGTCGTCTGAAGAAAATAAGCCGGACCGGTTTCAATGGTTTTCGCGAAAACCACCGGTTTTATTAATCCTGACAGAGTTACAGAAGGCTGCCGTGATGTGAGTACCTCTCGAATGACCAAACAAGTGCCCTTCTGTCATCTTGGTCAATCCAGCAGAGAACCCCAAACCATTCAAGAGAAGCAGTTCACCAAATACACACATGAAGCATTGCACCAGGCTGATATGGCATGAAAAAGATGTATACGTTGAGTGACGAGTGTATTTAGGATGCACAAAAGTTCATTGATGGATGGTGTGCTCTGCCATTCCAAATGATATGCCTTTCATACTTACAAGGGCAAGAATGTCGCAGAAGCTGGAGAAGTGAGGATCAGCGCCCCTACGCAGATAGATGCAATGCTACAAGCAGCAGTCTTGCACCTCTTTGCCTCATCTAACTTGTGTAAATCATGCATGGATAGATTCACCGTTAGAGAAATGTATTCACCGTTAGAGAAATGTATGTATTTAGAATTTCAACGTATTAGTTGACAAGAAGGGGCCAGATGTACTTGCATATTGTTGCTTTTCAATAAGGGGGTCCTTAATTGATTCTACAACAATCACATCATTTATTTCAGATGTGCCCTCTCCGTTGTCCTTATCTCCCAGAGGACCCTTCACCTTTTCCTCATCATTTTCTTAACTCAAATGGATCTTTTCCTCATCATTTTGTTGACTCAAATGGAATGATGCTTGTAGGGAAGATGGAAGGGGCACCTCATCTGGAGAAAGATAACTGAGGATGAAGATGGATACAGCAACTATATTGAATACGAGGAGCGTGCCAACGCTGACCTGCAGCAAAAAAAAAAAGAAGTATATTAATTATACCTAGTATCCCAACCTCTATCAATCCACAAGTACTCCACTCATGGTTCTAGCAATATTAATTTAATAATAAAGTAGCACCTCTCTTGATCTGTAAAAGGTAAAAATGCTCACCACGTGGCAATGAAAATTTTATTTTGAAACCGTGACAATGAAAATTTAAAGAATGCAACAAAGGAATAAGGATAGGCCGTGGGGAAATGGCTATATTTTTTTTTGAAAAAGGGTTTGATTTCATTATATAAATAGTAAACTTACATCCAGCCCTTTACAGAGGAACACTCAGAATGAAAGAAAATTACAACTAGCTCCTCGTGAAGTGCTCCAGCAGGTCATCGTCCTTCCGACCGGAGTTGTCCCTCCTCACTTATCCTCCATTATTGCCATTGAAGGAGGTGATGAAGGAAGCTCGAAGCTGATCTCCACGAATCACCATCAGTTTTTAACACGACCACCAGTAGTATAGGAACGTGCCGTAGATCGTTGAACGCATTGGCAAAATAGCCGTCGGCCACAACATCATCATGAAACTCGAGATCTACCGTTTGTCACTTCCATGGCAGACCCGTTCACAGAAGACAGACCACCCAAAATGAGGACTGAAAACTTCAATCCGAAAGCTCCAAGACAGAGGATAACATACTCACAAGAATCACTCTGTTACTAATACCATCACTGAAAGATTCTAAGAGGAACAAAATCACCGGTCGCTGTCAAGCTAAGACCAGAATAAAAAAACTACAAATAAAATAAAACCCATAAAAAATTCAATCTCAAACTACTCTAACTGGTAATTCAGATTCAAATTCAAATTCAATCACTTATACAGTAGAACGAACAGATCTGGTTTGTCGGGATCACGTACCCCGGGTACCCAACAGATCGCACTCCAACGGGTGCAAGTCGGGGGTCAGACGGCACGGGTTCCGACCCCTCAGCGACGACCTACGGCGGCCATGTCTTGGCCGCGTAGGGGCGCGAAGACTCCGGCCTTCGAAGATCGACCCCCGGGAGCGACCCCTAGGAGGTAGGTACCGCGTTATGGTACATTTACTCTGGTGACCAGCTGCCATCCGTCCCGACGAGACAGGACGAGATTCACCACGGCGACACTCCAGCAGAAAGCTGTGACGGCTGCCAGACACGACGGGACAGCACTGTAGCCAGCGCAGTGACGCCGGACGAGCACCATGGTACCCGCCGCGGTGCACGACGCGACGAGTCATGACCACGCCTGGACGGAACGAAATGATGGCGACAACGACGGAAGGGCCCACCTGTCGGCGAGACGGCAGGATCGCGTAGGGCCCATTACCTGTAACCCCAGGACCCCCTCCTATATATAGGGAGGCCCGGGGAACGATAGAGACAACGGTCGAACACCACCACAAGCAACAGCCACAAACACACGAAAGACAAACTTGAGCTCCATCAGAGCCCGGGTATCCTTGCATCTTTCCGAGCAAGCACCCTTATTCGCCCACGTTCTGAGTCCTCCCGCGAAGAGAGGATCCCGTCTTGTAACATTATCTTTGAGATAATCCGTTCTCTGGACGTAGGGTATTACACCGTTCGAGTGGCCCGAACCAGGTAAAAATCCCCTTGAGTCTACCTCAGATTAGGCCATATTGAATCAGAAGGCATACCACCCCCGCGATCGTATATTTACTGTGCCGGTGGTCAGAACGCCGACAGTTGGCGCGTCAGGTAGGGGCGCATCTCTCTTTTGGTGTGCTCTCATTTCGGCTTTTCGATGGCCCCATACTTCGTTGTAGGGGACATTTCGATCTCCCACCTTCGTTTTGGGGACTTCACGGTCGCTGTCTCTAGAGACGGTCGGTCGTGGCAAGCCCCCGCTTTCGCCTCTGGGCAAGCTTTCCGTTTCGGGAGCCTGGACTTCGTCGCGGACGAAGGCGGCGAGCTCTGCCTCCAGGCTCCGTGTGGAAGGCACCCTCGCTGGTGGCCCCGGAGCCACTCTATTTTGGGACACGACCCGTCGAGGGAGTGCTTCACTCTCCACGCCCCGAAGGGCGCGGAACCGGCGACTCCCGGCAACACGCCGCCGGGTGCCAACCTGTCCCTGCGCCCCACAGCGAACGTCGCCGGCCAAGCTTGGCTGCCCCTGGGATGCACTGCCAGCCCCGAGCCTAGGGGCAAGGCTCCAGCCAGGCCCAACGACACGGTGCGAGCCCGGGGACGGTCCACCTACCAATAGCTCGCAGCTGGAGGGCCGCCGACCTTCGACACCCTACTCGAGAACCTCGCGGCGGCAGCGTGCATCCTCAACGAGACCGCTGCCCCCGAGGATCCAGCACTGAGGGAAGTGTACGACCGCGTACGCTTCTACCTCGGCAACGCGCTTCAACGACCAGAGGCGTCTCTCCGACCCCAGCAGTCGGAGACGAAAAGCAACCGCCCGTCCCAGGACCGGCGGTGCTCGGCTCGCGACAGCCCAGTCGAGGAACGGCACCCTCGACACCATGCGGGGTCAGTCCTCCCCCGCCTCGGCCCCAACCTCGACGTCCGCGGCACCATCGACGCCAGGCGACAGGCGAGGAGCGAGCTCCGCGACGAATCCCGCCGGAGACGCTCCCGCGACCGCTATTACCGACGCGGCTCCCTCGACTCCAGAAGCCCGAGCCCTGAGGGGGTCAGACCCAGAGCGTTCGGATCGCTCATCCGGCACGCGAAATTCCCGCAGAGATTTCGCGCCCCGACCACCATTGGCCGCTACAACAGGGAAACAAACCCCGTCCACTGGCTAGAGGATTACCGCCTCGCCTGCAGGACCGGAGGGGCGGACGACCTGTTCGCCATCCAGTACTTGCCGCTCTTCCTCACCGACTCAGCCCGAGGATGGCTCGAACACCTCCCCGAGGGCTGCGTTCAAGATTGGAGCGACCTGCGCCGAATCTTCGTCGGCAACTTCTAAGGCACTTACACGCGTCCAGGTAATTCCTGGGACCTCAAGAATTGCAAGCAGTGGTCCGGCGAGTCGCTCCGAGAATACATCCAGCGCTTTTCATGAAAGCGCAACGAGCTCCCCAGCGTCAGCGACGCCGACGTGATCAACGCCTTCATCTGCGGCACGGCGTCCAAGGCGCTCGTCCACAAGTTGGGCCGAAGGAACCCTCGAACCGCCCGAGACCTCCTCGACCTCGCCGACGACCTCGGGCAGTTTGCCGCGGGCCGTCTCGCTTAGGACACGCCCGGCCGTGGGCGCGGCCGAAGGCGGCAAGGCCGCCACGTCCTCTAAAGGCGCCGTCGTCAGTGACAGCGCCGGCGGTTCCGCCTCTTCCCCGGCGACAGGCGAAGAGGACGAGTCTGCCTTTTCGGCCGCCCCCAGCGCTGGGAGGGCGTCACCCTCGACCTCCACGCTCGGGTGCTCCAGGCTTCCGCGGATCGCAGCCTCGCTCCGACCTCCATCGCTGGCCCGAACGTATTACACCGTTCGGTGGCCCGAACCAGGTAAAAATCTCTTTGAGTCTACCTCAGATTAGGCCATATGGAATCCGAAGACATACCACCTCCGCGATCGTATATTTACTGTGTCGATGATCAGAACGCCGACATGTTCTCCTCCTCTCTAATAGCGAGTAGCTGGATCGACGCTGGACGGCCGGGTGAAGGTCGTCGCCGCCCCTATCGCCTCCTCTCGCCTGTAGCAGGGAGGAAGGCTCGAGACCAAATGGCTATATTTATTACTCAGCCAAAGAAACAAAAGAACGATAAGAAGCCCATTTAGGCCTATATAAACCCATTTAGGCCCACCACTAAAGTTCTGCTTTCAGAAGCGCACCAGAAGATCCGGAACCAAATTCCGTCTCCTTCGCCGAGCTCCTCGGCCCGCCTTAGTTTCTTACTACTCCTAACTCCTTCGCTTTATCCGCTAGGTGCCCCCTGGTAACGCTTCGCGCTCAAGGTCTGAATTAAGAAGCTTGTCACTCTGGTGCATTGCCTGTCTCCGTCACATTTTTTTGGTGCCAGCAGAGAGACGACCAATGCATACAGCCAAAAACAATCTTCTTCTTCTTCTTTTTTTTTAAAAAAAATTGAATATTGACGACCAAAGAAGCAGCAGATTGCAGAGTCATCTGAAGGAAAACTGTTCGATCGTTTACACACACAGAGAACAAGAGGTAAACTAACATATTAAAAATTGCACTCCGTAGCCAAGGTTCACGAAACGACCTGTTTTCCACAGTGCGGAAACCAACTGGCTGACCATAATCTCATTTGGTTTACTGTTCGGATACAGTATCAAGTATGGTTTCATTACCTCAAAAAAAAAAGTTTGGTTTCGCTGACCATAATCCCATTTGTTTTACTGTTCTATGAGGATGAAGAGAGGCGATTTAGGATTGAGCCGTCGCGGGAGCCACGCTCTTTCCTCAAGAGCTTCGCCACGGGCCAGGCTCTCGGTGGTCGCATGCGGTGCCATTCGGCGATTGCGATGGAGCATAAACAAGGCCGCAGCGTATACGCGTACAAACAAAAGGAAAATTGGTGGATTATTAAGCAAAAAAAAATTTTTTTTTTGGAGCACTCCCTTATTTGACAGCAGGGACACCGTCAAGCTAACAATCCTTACACAACTTTTAGTAATCTATATATGTCTTGAACGCGTAGAGGTAGAGGTTGAGCAGCCTGTTCTACGAGTTTAACGTGCACGGCGACGGCCTCATGGCCGCCGAAGTCCAAAATAGTAATGCCAGGATCAAATTGGTGGACGACTCCCCTGCAGCTCCGCCTCCTCCTCTTCGAACATGACGTCGTACGCGAAGTAAGCCGCCGCCGCGAGCCCAAGCCAGGCAGCGCCGGCGACCCACCACGTCATTCCGTGGGCGAAATTGTAGAAGAACAAACCCGACAAAAAAAGGACCAGAGTGACGGCCGCCTTCTGCAGGCGGCGGCGCACCTCCCCCGGGAGGCGGCGGCGGAGACGGCTGAAGTAGAGGGCGGCGTAGAGGAGAACAACGGCGACGTAGGAGACAATCCACCGCGGCTCGTACCTGCTGCAGACGATGGCCGTGACAAATGCTCCGTTCCAGAATAGAACTGCGACCAACGCCAGCAGCTTGCTACGATCCATCGCCTCCTAGCCTGTAAGTATCTCTGTTTTTATTTTTTGGTGCAGTAGGCATGTACTTGTACCTAATGAAGACTGTCGTGCCTTTTAAAGAGAGGGGGGGGGGGGGGGGGGGTAATGCGGATCTTGGATCTTGGACAGTCGTTTGGTCTACAGGAAAGGATACGGGGAAAAAGAACCCACGTCTCTTTCGTAAGCCAGGACCACCACCCGAGCAGCACCTCTCTTTCGTAAGGCAGGGCACCTCCACTCGGGTCGAAGAAACTCGTTTAGTCAGAAGCACGTCTCTTTCGTAAGGATGAAAACCTCCTACTAGTTGGTATTGTTTCAGCCTCTGGAATCTATTGTTAGAAAAGGAAGTATATTAATTATACCTAGTATTCCAACTTCTATCAATCCATACATGTACTCCACTTGTGGTTCTAACAATATTACTAGTTTGATAACGAAGGAGCACTATTACTTAGTTTGATAATGAAGGAGCACCTCTCAGGATCTGTAAAAGCTAAAAACACTCACCGCGGCAATAAAAATTTTATTTTGAAACCGTGACAATGAAAATTTAAAGAAAGCAACAAAGGAATAAGGGTAGGTCGTGGGGGACATGGCTATTTTTGTTACTCCCTCCGTTCTATTATAAGTGACATTTTTTATTTTTAAAATCAACTTTTTGACTATTCATTTTATTCAAAAATTTTGTAAAAATATTATATTTATTGTGAAATAATTTATTATAAAAAATACTTTAAGCTTGATTTATTTATTTTTTTATTTTTATAAATTTTTTAAATAAAACGAATGGTGAAAGATTGATTTCATATAAGTTAAAAAGTAATCAGCATTTCAGCAAAAGAAATAAGAAAAAGATAAGAAGCACATTTAGGCCTATATAAACCCATTTAGGCCAACCACTCAAGTAAGGAACGCGCTGCAGGCCTTCCGCGTTCCGAAGTACGCACCAAAATTCAGAACCAAATTCCGTCAGCTTCGCCGAGCTCCTCGACCCGACTTAGTTCCTCGCTACTCCTGACTCCTTCGCCTTGCCGGCTAGGTGCCCCGGGTAACGCATCGCGCTCAAGATGCTCGTCACTCTGGTGCGTTGCCTGTCTGAGTCACATTTTTTGGTGCCAGCAGAGACGACCGATGCAAACAGCCAAGTAATAATCTTTTTGTTAAAAAACAATTAAGTTATTCTGAACTCTTCAATTTTTTTAAAACTTAAACGACCCGTCTTAGTTTCTTGCTAACATAATAAACGACCAAAGAAGCAGCAGACGGCAGAGCCATCTGAAGGAAAACTGTTTCGATCGTTTACACACAGAGAACAAGAGGTGAACAAACATATTAAAAACTGCATGCCGTAGCCAAAGTTCACGAAACGACATGTTTTCAACAGTGAAGAAATCTGCTGGCTAGCTAATAAACCTATTCGATTTATACTTATTATTTTTCTAAGGGTTGTCAGTACCGATCCCTTCGTGTCACGCACCCAATGAATCGCAACCGTTTTCTCAACTTTCATTGCGTCATGTAATTTTTAAAAATATTAACCATCGAAATAAAATCTAATATTAAAAAAGAGAAAAAAAAAATTTCCGTTCAATGTAAGAACATACTTCTACTTGACGGGAGCAGACATGAACGACTGTGTCATTGTCTAGCTTTTTTTAGATTTAACATAAATTTTAACTATGATTATATTTATTTATTTATAAATTTTATATATTATAATTTGCTTTATCATTAAAGTTATTTGAATCACAACTTAAAATTTTTTATATTTAGATTAATTTTTTAGATAAGTTAAATAGTCAAATATGATATAAAAAATCAACGGTAAACAATAATTTAAGAATAAAAAAAGTATGTGGGAGTACACTCATAATGATATAGATATAAAAAATTAAATGTAACTCTTTTGTAAAATCAAATTTACTTTTGCTATAGAGAGAAGTTATTATAAATTTATTCTATTTTTATGTCTTGCAAGTAGATGGTACAATTAAAGACTTTTATATGTAATAAAAATGTAATTGTTTTATCTTCTAAAAATACTCCTTAATTACTGTAAAAACTAAGATTCAATTTTTTTTCGCTTACAACTCTGGTCTAAAAAGATAGTAGCTTTTAAACGTAATATTTTAATAAACATTACCAATATAAATTAGAAATAATTTTAAATTTATTAAGTTACAAATTTAAAAATAATTTGTTTAAAAATACTTTCTTAAAAGTGTACCCATGCTACTTTTTATTAAATATTTTATAGCTAACAAAGATCACATTTATTTTTTAAAGACCATATCGACAATTTTTTTTAGACCGAAATATATATTTATAAAATTTTATCATTTATATCAAATCAACTATATATCTATTTATTAAATAATAAATTTAAAATATACTATTTTAAATAGAAGTACAAATAAAAACATGCACGAAAAGCAATTCGCGCGCAGATTTCGTAGTTCTCCCTAAACGCCGGTGGCTTACGCCCCCGCCAGCAACCTCCGCCGCCTTCGGCGCTGCCCGCAACGGCCGGCTCAGCTATCCCCCTCCTCTACAAATCTGGCGTCGCCACCCTTGCTCCTCCCTGCTTTCCTCTGCGAAAACCTAACACTTGCTGAGCAAGACGGCCGCCGAGCTCACTCCCCGGTGCACCGAGCGGCCGGGCTCCTCCTTCTTCAACACCCATCGAAAAGCTCGGGCGGAGGTAGCCGCCGCGGACGCTGTTCCCGGGAGGGTTCAAGCGGCCGGAGATCCAGATTCCTGAGCTGTTCCTCCGCGTAGGCGCAGAGGAGGTGCTGCGGGGCCGGGATGAGGTGGCCGCCGTGGTCGCCCGTGGCGTGGGGATCGTGGTGCTCGAGGCTGGAAAGGAGAGCGGCGGGCGCACGTACGAGGCCGCGCTCACGCTCAAGGCGGCCGTTGGGGACCGTGCCTACCTGCTGATCGTGGAGCGCGTGGACGTGGCCTCTGCGGTGGGAGCGAGCGGCGTCATGCTCGCCGACGATGGTTGGTGGTCGCATTCCGTTATAGCTTGCTTTTTATTTTAATGGCTTGTTTGGGTGAACAGATATTGAAAAGGTAGATTGCAAGTATGTAACTATCCTCGAGCTTACATTTTGCTACAAGCAGGTCTGGGTTCGTGCTGATGCTGAATTGTTGATGGCGTCGTGCGGGTGTCACCGGACGGCGCGGGCCTGCCGTAGGCATGCGCGGACGTGCGGGGTTCACGGTGTTCAGGCTCCACGGGGCCGGGAGGAGGCGCGGCGGCGCCGTGGCGGCCAGCCCCCCGACGGAGGAGGCGGTGCAGTTGATGGAGCCTCTCACCAAGGACGACCTCGTTGCCTACCTCGTCTCCGGGTGCAAGCCCAAGGAGAATTGGAGGTCCAAAGATTCGATATGCTCTCCTGCTTTTTTAAAAAAAATTAAAATTATTTATGAATTTATTTGTTGCTTTTTCATGCAAAAGTTGAAATTCCCAGGCCAGTCCAAAGGTTCCAAGATAGAATGGCCATATTAGTTTGGTTTTATCTGCATTTCTTGGGGTTTCATGTTTGTGGGTAGACATAAAGCCGATAGGAAAACACTTTCCCTGTGGTAGGCTGAATCTTGTTCCATACCATACCTTTTAAGTCTTAACTTAATACCATCTGTAGACTTCATAGTCAAGGATGGTCCATTCATACATGATCCCTCTTTTTGTTTTTTTAATTTTTTTAATTTTGCATTCATTCATGTGATTTTTTCCAAATTTGTGAAATATGGCTACCAACTAATGTAAGACATTGTATTCTACCTGTCTGCTGTTTGATCATGGGAGCTAGGGAACATCTTTTAGGTATACATAAGTTACCGGCAAGTGCAAGACTAAAGGTGTTATTTGCTTCGTCATCTGTCGATGAACACATTTAAATAAATAAACCTTATCTTGCAGCAAAAATAGAATATATACCAGTCTTGTCAAGAATGTTTGAGATGCTTTTGAAGCGAATGAGATCGCCAAGATTGACTGCGAGGGGTTGAATCCCAGTGACTACAAAAAGATAGGAGCAAAACTAAGGGTGCTGTTCATCCCCATAAGTTTCTCTATTTTCATATCATTACAAATAATGGAAGTAATCCTTTATGTATCATCTTCCTGGTCAGCTCAGCTGAAATTTCTCGATTCTATGTATGCAAGAACTTGTTCCTTGTGTTCTTTTATCATTTGATAACGAGCAGATACTAATGTACAGAGGCAAAGAATGGAAGTCGAGGTACTCAAAGCCTTTGACTCTCATTCCAAAAGTTCTAAAGAAAAATCTAGAAATGCCATCTGATATGAGTACATCAGGTATGTATATGAAACCTACAAATAGTTTACTGTCTTGTTGCTTAATATGGGTTCATTTTCATTAAGAGAAGCAAGTCGCATATCCATTTATATTTAATCTTTTCTTTTCATCTCTTTCTACAAGTCACTTATGGTTATATTTCTTGCGTTCTGCTATTTAATTAGTATTATTTGATATCTGTTCACAAAGGAGGAATTAGCTGTCTTTTAGTTCTGATTAGTCCAAGACCTATTTCAGTTGTTGGGTGCTTTTGACCTCCAACGAATTAACAACACTAATTGTTTGCGGATTCAGATGAAAAAACCACCGGTACCAATCTGAAGTTCCAATTAGACAAGTATTGGGACCCAAAATGTTCAAATTATGGAAGAGTGCAGTAGATTCATCTTTAGCATTGTTGCTGGATGATGCTGAAGCAAACACTCTTACACCTGTTTCACTTCTTTCAATGGTCGAAGAGTTCAGTATTACATCTTAGGCTGCGGAACACTCATTTCCAGATCTGTTTGTGGCCAACGGTCAGGATAGCTCTGAAGTTTTTAGTGTTGAATACTTTGATGATAAATCTAAAATAAACGGTGTTGGAAACCAAGAAGATCAGTCTAAGCAGTCACTGATCTCAGCGAGGATGAACTTTTTGAATTGAACATGCTTGAACGATTGGAGTCATCGGCACCATTGGGATCACTGCCAATTGATGGTATGATAGAGCATCCGAACAACAAGTGAACATACGACCTAAAGTTTAGACCAAGGGCAACTTGTGGTGAAACGACTGATATTGTCTCAATATATATCCATTCTCAGCCTCTTTGCCCAAGTGCTCTGTTGTAGATTCACCCTTTTATAAAGAAAACTGAACACATCACATATATCTCTCATAATAATCTCTCTTATGTAATATAAAAATTTGTAGACGTCGACTATCTCATTAATTTTGGTGTCACAAATTCTATTTTTATTTTTGTTGTTACAAATTTTATCTCAAAAATGCTCTCTAATGAAAAGAATAGTAGATCCATTCATTTTGAAATTCGCTTTCTATTAGACCTCTCCACACCTTAGCATCTTCGCACAGTGCTGCGCGGTGACTCCAACTTCCACAGCTTCGACATGTCGTCGTCCTTGTCGAGGATCCTCTAACTTTCATGCAGCGCTAAGCAGTGACTTCAACACCAGTAGCAGTGACTCAAACTGTTGACATGTCACATTTCAACTAAAATTCTAATTGTGAGAGAAAATAAAAGATACATGTTATTACAATATTTTTTTTAACTTGTTTAAACATCACTTGTTACTTTTTTATCACCTTAATATATCATCAAAATCTGCCTAGATATGAGCAGACGGTAAGGCACTGTAATGCAGATTGACTACTCTATTTATTCAGTTGGGATTAGTTTTGTTTTCGTTCAAGTCAAAAAGACATTGTGTAAATGTTAAATTAGAATAATTATTATGTAAATTTGTTTTTCTGTGCCTCAGCTTGTATTAATACATATTGTCATATTTATATCATAGAAATGGTGTTATATTTTTTTTCTCATAGCAGAGTGAGAATGCGTCATTTTACTTTTTCGTATGAAAAAAAATTACATCATGTTGCTCTGTCCAGCGTAACACGGGCACTTGAACTATCAACTGCTCTCTCCGTCTCAAAATATGTGATATTTTTGACTTTTTAAAATCGTTTCCTCCGTCTCAAAATCACTGATATTTTTTATTTTTTGAAATGAACGTTTGACTGTTGTTTTATTCAAAATATTTATGAAAATATAAAAATTAACAAGTTAAGTTTAAAGTACTTTTAATAATAAATTATTTAAAAAAATAAATATTATTTTTATAAATTTTTTAAAAAATAAATAATTAAAATTATATATTTAAAAACCTAAAACGACACTTATTTTTGAGAAGGGAGAGCGTATCAAATGGTTTCGCTACCTAAGAACGGAGAGCGTATCAAGTATGGTTTCGCTACCTAAAAAAATAAGTTTGGTTTTCACTGACTTCACCTGTTTCGTGGGCCGTAGCAGGCGAGCGAGCCCCTTGAACCGCGTCTACGCTCCGCTCCTGGTGGCCTCTTCTTCTTCCTTGGTAGGAGTACTTCTATTCTCCAGCCTCCTTAAAAAAAAAGTTAATTATTCTCCAAATCATGCACGAGCAGAAATTCTAAATGAATTACTCAACTACTACCTGTCGGCGGCGTTATTGTACGAGGACGACCTCTTGAGAGCCGTCACCTTCTTATCGCTGCTAGTGGTCGTCTCGACGAGGCTGCCGCTGAAGCAGTCCCGGTGATCGTCCACCGTACGACTCGAGGTTGAGGCGGCAGCAATCTTACAACTATTTTTCTCCCTGGAGCTGGAGGAGAGGCTTTTGACGGAGCCGCAGGAGATGAGCTGCATCAGCACGGACGACGCCCGCATCCGCCCGCCGGCGATCACCCCCACCGCCTTTTCCCTCTGCTGGTCCTTCTCCTTCCCCACCAGGGCGCCGTCGTCGTCGGGGCTGCTGGACGAGGGCGGCGGCGAGGCCGTCTCGTCGGCGCCCATCAGGGACTCCACCTGCACCTGCTGCTGCTGTTTGTACTCGGCGGCAAGGTCGAAGGAGCTCCAGTTCCCGCCGCCGCGGCGGCGGTGGCGGCCGTCACCGTGGCTGGAGCTGGACGAGAAGGCGCGGAGGAGGCGCCGCGAGCCCTTGAGGACGTACTCGTTCGCCTGCGCGGGGTGGACGACGTCGTCGTCGTCCGCGAGGTCGTGCCACACGAACCCGCCGTTGCTGTACCGCCGCTTGCACGACCACGCGTAGAGGCCGGACACGCCCGCGCCGCGGAGCGCGTCCAGACGCTCCGTGAAGTCGCGGAGGCGCAGCGTCGGGGTCAGGGTCGACTGGCCGCCGCGACGTTTGTCGTCGGACAACGACGACGGCGACGAGGATATGAGCACCTCCGTGAAGTGCGGGTGCTCGAGCTGCCCGTCCTCGCGGCAGAGGTAGTACACCACCGGCACCTTCTCCTTCTTCCGCCGGCCGGCCGAGCCCGAGAAGGTGGCCGCCTTCGGCTCCGTCCACACCATCGTGCGCTGCGGGCTCCCCCACCGGCTGCTGCTGCTTGCTCTCTGCTGTTGGTGGTGATGATGATGGGTGGACGCCATTGCTGGAGTATAATTACTCTTGCAGCTGGTTGCTCGATCTGATCTAATCTGATCTGATCTTTGGACTTTGGTAATGGAAGGGGGAGGAGTTTGAGACAGGCTCGTTGTGTGCCAGTGTGGGCATATATGTAGGAGTCAGTGAGCAGGCGGCGGATTCCGTTCAGACCAAATACTAGCGCGTGCGGTCCAGCAAAGCAGTCAAAACACTGGTCAAACGCCGTCCTGATGGTCAACCACCAACCACAAGGGTATAGACGCGGAGTCAGTGAGTGGGCGGCATGTGATTGAGACCACGAAGGCCAAAGCTCGGGAGCGCCCCTCGATCGAAAACACGCGTCGAGTTGACGTACTCACTCCAGTCAATTCTTCACGTTTTAAAAAATGATACGATCTTCAAAATGAATTTTAACTTTTATTTTTTATGTTTTTATTTAAAAATACTATATATATATATATATATACAAAAGAGTTTTTTGAGACAAATTTATTTATATAATTTTCACATTTTTTAATTTAATTATTTTAAAATTATTTGCAATTTATATTTCTAATATTTAATCTAAATGTTATCTAAAACAATATATATATATACACACAAAAGAGTTTTTTGAGACAAATTTATTTCTATAATTTTCACATTTTAAATTTAATTATTTTAAAATTATTTGCAATTTATATTTCTAATATTTAATCTAAATCTTATCTAAAACATTAAAAATTATGGAGAGAGTACGCAAATAGATTTACTCGTAGCAAATACTCGTACTGGGCCGTCCAACCATCTTAATTAGGTGCTAGGCCTAGCCAATCAGCTCGGTCCTCAGTAAAAAATAAAATCTCCCGATCAACCCTGCTGGCTCTTTTGTCATTCCTACCATGACGGCCCCCTGTGTATTTTAAATTTACTGGTCTCAATGTCTACGCTAATACTACGGTTTAAAAATATATTAATTTAAGAAATAGTATATTAATATTAAAATAAATTTATTTTATTTTCTAATAATATTTTTTGGAATCTTATATATTTATTTTGAATAGTTGTTTTTTAATAACTAACAATGGTTTGTATGAGTTCAAGATCTGAAAGATTCGGAAGAGTTTGTTCGTTAGATTTGTAAAAGGTGTTTGTGGAGATATTTTATCTGTCAGATTTGTAAATAAAAAAAGATAAATTTAGATGTATTTTTTTATGCGCGTAGTCTAGTCATCTCCGTTGAAAATATTTTATCAGGTGTATAAAAAAAAACTAAACCTTTTTAAAAGTAGAGATATAGATTTTTTAAAAGATACTTAGCCAGCCCAAACGCAGTGCCACCAGCAACGGCTCCTAATCCCACTATAAACCACGAGGCGTGTTAGTATGCTTGGTCGGTACCTAAGGTATCGGCACCCTTGCCAAATCACAACCGTTAATCAATTACAAATTTAATTAACTTTAGCAGAGGGTAGTTTAGTAATGTCATCCTCACTTATCACCCCGGTAATCGAATCCTGGAGGGTTGCATCCGGATCGTGCATTCGTGGCTGCAAGCCTTACGGTTGACTCAAATTTTGAGAAATACAAAGTTCCAAAATTACCCTTATTCTAATTAAAAATAAATAAAAACATTAGTACGGAGCTCACAAATATTTGGTACCGAACCCACATTAAAGTACCTTTGACCAGGATTATATATGCAACTTATTATTTTGTTTAACTAAAAATATATGCAGCTCATGTAAAAAATGCCATTTGATCGACAATATCGACACATCACGCTAACAATATTTAGGCAATGAAGGAAATTTCCCTCTTTTTTTCATCTTTCCTGTGAAATTGAATTAATTACTGTAAAATTCTTATGAAATTTCTTTAAAAATTCTGCATTCTAAAGAATCCCTTAGCAATCCATTAGTCGAAATTAAAAGAACAATTTTCCTGCTTGGTGCCCGTCACAGTCTCTGTACAATGCCACGCTGCTGCTGAGCCTCCCGTGCCACCAACAAACCTAGGGAAAGCAAAAGAAGCATAATCTCAAGGGATTATTCTTTTGCTTTTTCCCATGGTAAGGTCCCGATTAGGGAACACGGAATATCAAAAGAAATTTCACAGGAAACTTTACTCAGAATGGAACCAATCGGGCCGTTCAAAACAAGGAATCGTGAGGAGCGAAGGAATGTTGAAAGAAAGAATCCACTTAGCACACTGCTCGCGCGCCTCGTCTCTGCTCCTCTGCTCGAGCATTAAAGCTTCAGTAATTTTTGAAAAATTTAAAATCAAAGAAACAATTTTACTAAATTTTTAGAAGTAATAGAACAACATTGGAAACTTTCGAGAATAATTGGGACGACACTTACACGAAGAGCTCGACTAGACAAATCTAACGGAATAGCTTTAGAAAAACTTTGAGAATTTGAGAGAAGTTTCTTGAAATTTTTGAAAATTAACTGTTTAAAAGAATTCAAAACACGAAGAAATAGGCGAGGCTTTAAAAAAAAAGAAACACGCTCTTAATTTAAATCAAGCCCTATGAATGATGATAATATAGTTTATAAAAATGGATTTAAGTTCCACTAACATTTTTATTCATATATTACTATTTCTGCATTTCAAACAATTTAATTTTTTCATTCCTCTGTTTTCCATTTTCATGTTTTTTTTTACTTTTTCTATTTCTACATTTTTTCCATTTTTATATTTTTTTTCTTATTTCTGTGATTTTCATTCCTTTTATTCTAAATGGAGTCTAAGTGAATTCGATGCTTCTTCGCCTTGCAGAGGTTCTTTGCTATAAACTTTTGTATTTTTTTTCTGATTTTAACCCAAGAAAACATCCTCTAAAACCTGTTTTGAATTGAAGAAATTTTTTTATTTTAAATTTTTTTATAATATTAAATTAAATTTTATGAAATTTTTATATAATTTTTTTGAAAATCCTGCATTCAGAACCATAAAAAGTAGAACAAGCGAACAGCTCCTCCACATGTTCATCGAATCAGACTCCATGATGTCGGCCGCAGCGGCCGGGCCCACCGGATTCACGCTACATTAACTTACAGTGTAAATTACAGTACTGTTCATTCAAGTAGTACTGTCTACCGGAAAATTACTGTTCATCTATAGCACCAAATCTGAATTGTTCATTTTCGATTCAACGGTTGACAATAGGTCTAAATTCTCAGATGCGGATCTGCATTTTGGCCTCTACTGTAGCCAGGGCAGGATTCCATTGATGCAAATGAACAAAAAGTACAATGGACCACCCTTTTGTCACTGTCACTTGCCCACCTTTCCCCGAGCAGGCAACACATCCCACCTTTCCCCGAGCAGGCAACACCCTTTCCCAACTTTCCCCGAGCAAGCAACACCCTTTCCCAACTTTTTTTTTTTAAAGGAAACCAAATTTCCATTAACCATGTACTTCAGCGCGTTCACTGGATACAACATGAGAGATAAACTCTGAAAAGTCGTCTAGCCAAACACTATAGCATTCTGACGACTGATGATCGACACCAGAGTGAGCTAAAAGGTGTGCCACCTTATTACAGACTCTTAGACAATACATGACATCATATACCTCAAAATTAAAGGACAACAATGTTCTAGCTTCTCTAAATATTACAGCAAACCTACCATTGTCCACCTCCTCTTCTATCAATGAGTTTTTTAGATTTTGACAATATGTCTCTAAAATTATTCTACCCATGCTAAGTACAGCAGCAATCTTTAGTGCATTTGTTGCAGTCAATAGTTCAGCCTGAAAAGTTTTGAAGATTTTGCAACTTACCCGCTGCCATCATCCTTGGATGCCCTTCGCAATCTTTTATTATAGCTCCCCAGCCTCCATTCCCAGATTGTTTGTGGAAGGAACCATCCACATTTATCTTCAATAAATCACCCTCCGGTGGTCTCCATGACCTGTTACACCTATTTGAGGAGTGCTTGTTTTCTCTCTTTAAGTAGCATATGAAGTCATTAATAAAGTTTCTAATCAAGAAAATTACTTCCTCCAGGATAAATATGCCCTCTCCCTTGGAAACTTTATTACATACAGTCCACCAGACCCACAACAGTGTCAATACCTTAACTTGTTCTTTCTCATTCAGTTTATAAATTTCCTCTAGAACATGTTTTGCAAGAAAGTTAATTCTCTTGTCTTCCATTTGGAGCTCCCGCCACACTGAACGCACACACTTGCACTTCAGGAACAAGTGACTTCCATCTTCATCTAACCTGTGGCATAATGGACATATAGTTTCGATTTTCACTCCTCTACCCCTTAAATTCTGTCGATTTGATAAACTATTGTGAGCCAGTCTCCAAATAAAATGCTTTATCTTATTTGGCAGCTGCAGTCCCCAAATTCGGTTCCAATCAAATATAGAGTTCTGTCCACCCGAATGACCTTCCATTCCTTGCTCTTGTTCCATTTCAGAGAGATATAATTTATAAGCTGTCTTAACTGAAAATCTTTCCTTTGGATCAAGGTGCCAGGCTATGAAATCATTCTCATTCTCCCTCACTGGAATTTGTACGATCACCTCAGCATCTTCTTGACAAAAAATGTCATAGATCATCTCAATATCCCATTGCCCTCTAGTTGAATCAATAAGCTCACTGACCTTTGAGATTAGAGATGATCCTCGTCTTGTTTTGATAAATCTATTTCGCTGTGGCAACTAAAGATCTGACCAAATATCTATTTGTTGTCCATCTCCCACTCTCCAAATTATGCCTCTCTTTAATAGTTTAATACCTTTCAACACACTCCTCCAACTGTATGACATATTACTTCTTGCCTTAGCATGAAGTGCATCACAGTCCTAATAATACTTTGCCTTTAAAACCTGAGCACATAGTGAGTGAGGATTTTGAACTAGTCTCCAGCCTTGTCGGGCGAGCATAGCAATATTGAAAGCATAAAGGTCAAGACCACCTTTATTCCGGCTTCATCAATCTTTCTTTTCCCAGCCAATGAATTTTTTATCTTTATCCTGCTTCGCCCACCAGTAGCGTAGGATCATTGAAGTTAGTTCATTGCACACAGATTTTTGATCGACACGGTGTATTTCCTGAGCAATAGCCTTAATTAGTATTTCTTTTCCAGCCTTTGATAGCAACTTCTAAATCCCCCAGCGGCCTTTCCCAACTTTCCCGGTGCAGGCACCTCCCTTTTGTCACTGTCACTTGCCCACCTTTTCTGCCCCACGTTTCCCTGCCTCTGCCTGTGCCATTGCTTATATGCCTATATAAGCATGGCACCGGCCGGGTTCATAAGGCAGTTTGGTGGCGTAGACATTAGGCAGCTAGCCATTCATGAATCGAAGCAAGCTGCTCGCTGCGACGGCCATTCTATTCGGGAACAGGGCATTTCTCATGGCCATCACCTCCAGCGGGTTCGCGCCGCCGTGGATTGCCTCCTACGTCGGCATCCTTCTCCTCTACTCCGCGCTCTATTTCAGCCGTCTCCGCCGCTTGCCGGAGGCGTTGCGCTGCCGCCTGCGGAAGGCGGCCGTCACGCTGGTGCTCTTCCTCACGGCCTTGTTCTTCTACAATTTCGCCTCCGAGATGCCGTGGTGGGTCGCTGGCGTCACCTGGCTTGGGCTCGCGGCGGCGGCTTACTTGGCCTACGACATCATGTTCCAAGAGGAGGAGGCCGAGCTGCTGCACGGGAGCAGGCCACAGATATGATCATCGCATGTACTCTCTCTCCTCCGTTTTTTAATTGTTGTCGTTGTTGATTTTTAATTTTAATTTTAATGATACGTTTTATTAAAAAAAATTAATAAATATCATGTATTTTGTTATAATTTTATTTATCATTAAAGTTATTTAAATTATAACTTAAAATTTTACATATTTAAACTAAATTTTTGAATAAAATAAATAGTAAAAGTTAAAATTAAAAATCAACGACGACAATAATTAAAAAACAGAGAGAGTATATATGTTTGTAAATCTATACTCCGGCCGCCTGCAGCTGCAGGTCGACATGGATTATTTTTCCTCTTTGATTTCTTTTTTCTTTTTCTTTGAAGTGAAAGGTTTGCTAAATTAAGGTTGTGAAAAGATTGTTAGCAAAGTGTCGTTGCTGTTGTAATGTTCCTACGTGAGTTGCATAATACTAGTCCTTCAATATTCATTTTTCCTTTCCGTGCTGACCGTTGCGTCACATAAAATACGCTGAACCTTCTCACTGCGGGCGCAACGAACCACAGAGCAGCCGTACATGCATGTCACTTGGTTCGAGATCTCTTTGTGATCGATGGCCGCCGCCGCCGCGGCAACTGGAGCTCCTTAATTCGACCTTGCCGCCGAGTACCAGCAGCAGGGTGGATTCCCCTCCAGCAGCCCCGACGACGATGCCCTGGTCGCTGGTGGAGGAGGACCAGCAGGAAAAGGTCGGGGTACGCGATCGCCTGCGGGCGTCGTCCGTGCTGATGCAGCTCATCTCCTGCGGCTCCGTCAGAAGCCTGCCGCCTCATCTCCTGCGGCTAGCCCAAGCCAAGCGGCGCCGGCGACCCACCACGTCATTCCCGGGGCGAAGTTGCAGAAGAACAAGGCCGTGAGGAAAAGCACCAGCGTGACGGCCGCCTTTCACAGGCGGCGGCGCAGCCCCTCCGGCAAGTGGCGGAGACGGCTGAAGTAGAGGGCGGAGTAGAGGAGAAGCATGCCGACGTAGGAGGCGATCCATTCCGGCTAGGACTGGTTGTAGATGATGGTCATGACAAAAGCCACGTTCACAAATGGAATGGTCAGCACAGCCAGCAGCTTGCTCCGATTCATGGCTGCCTGTGCTATCTAAGGATGCCCGATGCTATGCCTGTAAATACCTAGTCACTCCGTTTTTTATTTTTAAATTTTGTTAATTATAATATCGATCAATAATTTTAATAAATTTAGTTAAATTTAAAATTTTAATATTTATACTTTAAATTCATATAAATTTTTTCGTAATATATATAATTTATATTATTAAAGTTAATTAAATTTATCAAAATTATTGGTCAAAATTTTAGTCAACAAACTTTAGAAATAAACTTCAATTAGGACAGAGGTAGTACGCGCAACGAGTCACAATCGCACAATGTTTTGGCTCGTACTCCTCTGGTATCTTAAAATAAGTTTTAAACAAAGTTTTAGTTAACATTGAAAATATAAATTAGAAATAATTTTTTATTTATCAAATTTAGATATGTAAAAAATTACATAAGTATAGGAGTAGAAAATTAGAGTCAAGAGTAGTGTTTTGGAAATCGTATTTTTGTTCAAAATCAAGAGTAGTGTTTTAGAGACCGTATTTTTGTTCAAAATGACTATCTTTTTTAATATTAGAGGGATTATCTGTCGGGAGTGGAATAGGTTTTTTTTTTTTTTGTGAATGGTGGAGGGGTGTTATGGTGTTTCCGTCGTCAAAAGTCGGGGGTGAATGGGGAAAAAGGGACTCGTACGAGTCATTGGCTAAGAAGGGATTTGAAGAGTATCAAACGCTCCTAACCACTTCTCTAACAGCCTCCTTTTTACTCGTGGACTTGGACGTCAACATGCCAGAATAAATTAGCAAATACTCTCTGATAAAAAAAAAATCGCAAATTAATAATCCGTCCGTCTATAATTTCCATCCACCTCGCCCTCTCATATGGACGAAGCAACCTCGCACAGATAGGTTAAAGTTCTACCTAGCTTTGTAACGAAAGATTCCATACTTGGAAGATATAGTAAACTAAGTGCATAATTCGGACTCTCGTAAAACGGAAGCTAAATTAAACGGGTTTTTTTTATAGGGACTAGGGTAGTATTTGGTTGAACATTGTAATCGCAAACAGTTAATCCTAATACAAATGTAATGGTACCGGTAATAGGTAAATACATGATTTGTTTGGTTCAGACAATGTAACGGTAACAACTTCTACCAACTCAAGAGCACATCTCATGGTAGAATTGACATAAACAAAATTTTCACACGGCAAATCCCAGTGCCGTTCATGCTCGACTGGACGCGTCCTCGCTGCGGTTTGCTCTCCGTCCACCTTGGACGTCCTCGGCCGCCGACCGGCCGACCCCCGTTGGGCGCTCGCCCGCGCCGTGCTCTCCGGCCGTCCGCGCCGCCCTCTTCCACAGGCCGCCCGTCTTCACCCAGCCCACCACGCGCGCTCGGTCGACAGCGGCCCCTTCCCCATGTGGCGTGAAGCTGCGGCGTATGCTCGTCCAATCTCCGGATGTAGCTACGGCGGTCATCAGACCTCACTGACGCTTGCCCCCAATATTTCAATTTCTGCACGATATCACCGGCGCCTTGCTGCAAATGACTGATAGGCTGGCACAGGGGAAGATGCAAATGAAAGTCGGTACTACATATATGTAAAGTCGACCAAAAGTTCAACGAATTATTTGCTGCTTCCTTCACTTGCTTCTATCACAAAAATCACACTATTTTAAGAGACACAAGTATCTGATCTTTTCACTTTGGTATCAAACATGTCGGAATGCTTTGAGCTTATTATACACCTTACAATCAGATTTGTTTCGATGGATGGATGGGACTATAATAACCCAGATCCTCAGAACCTTGTACAAATCAACTTGACTCAAAAAAATTCTAAAGCAATCCCCTCCCTCTTCCCAATAGTGCTATGTACATAATCAATGTTATATTAACAACCCTCCAATTGAGGCTAGCTACACCATTGCAATTTACAAAAAGCAGCTTAAAATTGACAATGTGAAATTAATTCTTCAACTGGACAGTGGAGCTTAGAATAGCTCACGGCCAGGCTTCAACAACGTCTCTTCATCTCTCCTTAGGCCACAAACGAAGAAGATGAACACTCGTATATCTCATTTGCCTGTGCCACTGGGACATATACGACGTCGGTTAGTAGGCTGTGGGTGCGGCCGTAGAAAATGTAGACGAACACCCCCATCACCAGCCACATTCCGACTCGCATCCAGGTCCCGCCACTGATGAAGAATACATTGAAAAATTATTAGGCATGTTTCAGCTCTCGAGGTGCGATATCTAAGAGTAGGCCTATAGATCGTTGGATTAGTGGATTGACTCACCCCAAATTTATCAGCAAGTATGTGTTTATGAGGATACACATGACCGGCAGCAGCGGAACAAATGGGCAGATGAACCCTGAATCAGAAACAGTACCAACATTTGTAATGCCAAGAAAAAATTTCACCAACAGGTTCTAGTGTACAGTTAAAGAAGCCTGCCATGATGTGAGTACCTCCTGAATGACCAAACGTGTGCCTTCCGTCGTCTTGGTCAATCCAGCAGAGAACCCCCAAACCAGTCAGGAGAAGCAGTCCACTAAATACACAGATGAAGCATTGCACCAGGCTGATATGGCATGAAAAAGATGTATATGTTAGAGTGACGAGTACTGTACTGAGGATGCACAGAAGTTCATTAATGGATGGTGTGCTCTGCCATTCCAAATGACATGCCTTTCATACTTACAAGGGCAAGAATGTCGCAGAAACTGAAGAAGTGAGGATCAGCACCCCTACGCAGACAGATGCAATGCTACAAGCAGCAGTCTTGCGCCTCTTTGCCTCATCCAACTTGCCTAAATAATGCATGGATAGATTCATCGTTACAGAAATGCATGTGTTTAGAATTTCAACAAGCAGTGGCCATACATACTTGCATATAGTTGCTTCTCAATAAGGGGGTCCTTAATTGATTCTACAACAATCACATCATTTATTTCAGATGTGCCCTGTCCGTTATCCTCATCTCCCAGAGGACCCGTCACCTTCTCCTCATCATTTTCTTGACTCAAACGGAATGATGCTTGCAGGGAAGATGGCAGGGGCACCTCATCTGGAGGAACATACCTCAGGATCAAGATGGATACAGCAACTATAGTGAATGCAAGGAGTGTGCCGACACTGACCTGCAAAAAAAAAAAAAAATTTAACACCAAGCTACACTTTCTGATAATGCAGACAATTACAAATTTCTAGTATGCTCTGCAGCAATGGTAAATCACATGTCGAGTCAGAGCCCATCAAGAAAACTATCACTTTTCTAGTGTTTCCTCCATCCTTACCATCCCTGCCAGTTGCGAGACATCCATGAAAAATGCAAGAGTAGCTGCACAGATGCCTGTGACAATTGTGCTCTTGACAGGAACTTGGGTCTTCTTGTTCACATCACAAAAGAAGGACGGCAAAAGTCCATCTCGTGCCATGGCCATTAATATTCTTGGCTGGAAGAAAATATCAAATGAAAACTTAAATATCTATAGCAGGATAAAATTAACATTGTGTCATGCATACTAGCAGCTAAGAGACAATTAAATTGAAACTGTGAATAACTCCATAGATGACATCTGCGTTTTCCATCGCATGCTTTTTTTTTTTTGACACAGATTTTCCATCACATGCTTTCCAGAAAAGGAGCAGGGTATAAATAGCAGATTAGAGGATGGATGGCTGGATCCAAGTTTTAAGTTTTAACAGTTAAAGAATACATCTACGGGTAGTTTATTATCATTTCTACTTAAACTATCCATTTGAAAAGCTCATCCAATTCAGACCACCAACGTATTTAAAGAGCTAATAACCAATTTTCTTGGGGAGTGATCACGATACTACTAGACAGGTGGGTTTCCATAGTTAACAATGTTAACTGCATATTCTTGGGGAGTTTATGCAATTCCACTGAGAGGAGGTTTGCAAACTATATTGAATATTTTCTCAGTTATCTATATACCTGTGGTAGTATTGATCCCATTAAGGTTGAACAGAGAGCAAGAACAGCACCACATGTTACAAGATACCTAAAACAGGATAAGCACAAGAACTGTTTCAGTGGGAAGAAGAAAAGATCAACTAGTGGAATGGGACTATGGGAATACTTACATTGCCCAATGCATTCCATGTTTTGCAAAGGCAGATGAGATAGGAGTATCGGGGTCCATAGCAAAGTACGGTACAAGTCCTACAATAACAACTGATACCAACATGTACAAGGAACAGCAAATGGACAATGCTGTAGCGATTCCCAGTGGCAGATCTCGCTGTGGATTTTTCACCTGTTTGATGCAAACGAAAAAAAAAATACTCTCAAACAGCAACAATTTAAATAAAATGCCAACAATCTAGTAGCAATATGAGAGGCCAAATCAGAAAAGGAACTAGGACTTTACTTACCTCCTCAGCAGTGCTAGCAACTGAATCGAAGCCTATGTAGGCAAAGAAAACTGTTGCTGATCCAGCAAGCATTCCATTCATCCCATATGGGAAAAAACTGAAAAGAATAAGAAAGAACACATAAACACCGCTTCCTGGCTGAGAGAGAGAGAGAGAGGCTATTTTTTTATCTAAAAAATAAGAGAGGCTATTTTTGCATTACCCTCCAGCAACTTTATAGCCAACCCATCCAGTTTGGAAGCCAATATAACTACCGGCTATAATAACAAACAGCATCACAAAGCAATTGAGGATTGTCACAACTCCTTGTACGAACGAGCTCTGTGCAAAAATGGAGTGCAAAGTTCACACACCATATTACTTTGACAAAATAGCAATGAATATTGGCAGCAACCTCTTTTATGCCCACGCAGAGCAGACCCGTAACAACAAAGACCAGGAAAGCAGCACAAGGATCAACAACAACATCAAGCCATGGGATCTCATGGCGTGCCAAAATCCATGGTAGACTATCCGGTCCACCAAAAAATAAGGCCTGAAAACAGAGAGTTATTTTTCATTTAGTTTCTAAGAAGAGATAAGGAAATTCAACTATTGGTCAATATGCCCCATGAACAAGCCTGACGCAGGGGCAATCCCACTTACTAGGTTGGGAGAGATGCCACGAGCAACAGCTGATCCACCAATTGTATACTCCAGTATCAAAGCCCAACCAATCAACCACGCAACTCTGCATAATGAATACTGAACAATGTAAAGAAAAGAAACTTAACAGCACAGGACAAGCTACATATCGTTCAATTGTTTCAGTAAATTACCCTTCACCAACGCAGATGTATGAATAATGGTAGGCGCTTCCTGCAGAAGGGCAGCGGCTAGCAAGCTCTGCGTAGCAGAACGCTGAGAGCGCAGCAGCTACTCCAGCTATGAGAAACGAAAGTGTCAAGGCTGGCCCAGCATGCTCCCGAGCAACAGTTCCAACAAGGACATACACCCCAGCTCCAATCGTCGAGCCAACACCTGAAACGTAACAAAAGTTCCATGAGCGATACATTTATTGTAAACTAAAACAGTATAATTACTCCAGCGCACATGTTATCTGCAGCAATTCTGCCACTAGTGGAAGCACAGCCTGAACTTCAGAAGCACTCAAACATTTCTACCCGAAGACAAACTTGCCGTGTTTGGTGTTGTGCTAGGAGTACCAACTTATCTGAAGACGTGTGCCAGATGCATTTACACTATTTACCCTGAGAATCCAAGTTTTAAATTCACAGATAAAACCAGAGGCCTGTAATGACTTGTAGTAACGTATATTTCACGGCCAATTCAGAGAAACCAAAAGAATCCAACAGACTCTAATGCAGAGCCTGCAGTTTGAAAGATAAACACAAGATCCAAGCATAAATCGCACATCAGAGCTCGCTCTTTCACAAATTAGTCCCAGATAGATCCACCAAAACTAACCAAACCAGGCTCCGTAAAAGGAAAAAAGGCTATAAAAAAAAAAAGAAACAGCTGAAGAGAGGTCCGAACCGATTGCCACCAGCTGGATGACGGAGAGCTCCTTTCGGAGCTGGTGCGCGCCGGCGGCGCGCGCCCGCTCGGAGTCCACCTGCTTCCGCCGCATCAGCGCGTGAACCCCGCCGCCCATCCTCGACGCCGCCACCAAGGATCAAAAGGCACGATTTTTCCTTCGCGCGCAGCTCAATCAGGGCCGGGAGGGAGCGGCTTGGCGGGAGCCGCCTTGCTTGCCTTGTGGAGGGGGGATTGCTTCAGTTTCCTCGAAGGAGGGAGGGAGGGAGGAAGGAGGAGAGCAGATTCCTCCTCTTCCGTGTTCTCAGTCTCAGATGTCGTGCCGGTGCTGTCCTACTCCTAATATGGATGGGCGCAGAGGATCACGTCGAATCGGAAATATTTTTCGCTCGCTTTTTCGGTCCGACAAGTTAAGCTAATCAAATTCAACGAGGTGGATTAGTAAACTCTCAAACCCTGATGATGCTTAGTCGTTGCAAATGCGTGTACGG
Source organism: Zoysia japonica (assembly GCA_001602275.1). NCBI lineage: Eukaryota > Viridiplantae > Streptophyta > Magnoliopsida > Poales > Poaceae > Zoysia > Zoysia japonica. The sequence goes on along the minus strand of BCLF01000105.1, from coordinate 326,735 downwards.
TGGCGGTCGACTAGGAACCTTATTCACGGCACGCGTACTTCCATTTTTTAAATTTCTCATCAAACTTACAACTTGTAGCAGTGCAAAAGTTGTACTAGTTTACAAAAAAATGATGCAATCGTTTTCGTATGTTTTCACGCCACCTTGCAAATGGCCTGTTAATTTTGATTTGACCATGGATCATACAGGGCTCCCGGAACACCCCATGTACTGCTGTGCATGTTACAGTTCACAACCCATCTGATCCTCCTGTAAGAGCTGAAAGTTCATGTGAAATTCATACAAATTTAGATCTGTCGGAATCTGGTTAATCATCGCGATCCTAGTGGTCCATTGAGCCGGACTGATTTCTCTGCAGTTCATGGTATTTTGGAACGACACGTGATGAAACTGAAACCTACTTCTGGGTTGTCACAGGTAGATTCCATCCTTTGATGATTGCATCTGCATGGTGAATTGGTGGTGCTTTCAGTGAGGGCCCGGACGCAAGTGAGAGGTCAACATCGAATTCAACGTGGCCCGGCATCTCATTCTTATCCCCAACATGCAGGGTTGAAAATTGGAACGAGTCGTTTAATTATCCACGACGTCTCACATCTGCTGGTTAATTGACGTCCTACTCATGCGCAAGATATTCCAAACGCGGCAACGTACATCGATGTAGGAAGAACTCACGGCAAATATGCAAAACTGTTCAAATTGAGTCCCATTTTAAAATTATGTGCCATTGTATAGGTAAGAACTGTTTGAAATGAATGCACGAGTATGGTTACCCCATGGGCTCGCCTATTTGGCACGTACATGGATTTACAAACATAAAAAAAAAATATTCTGAAAAGACACTTATTATGCGTGTGAAGCCTGACCGCTCTGAAATTATATATACAAGAACATTACATCGAATAAACAATGTAACTTGTACTCCAGCTGCAATACGATCGAAGAACGCAAGTAGAGGTTGAGTCGTGGAAGCGTTTTCATTTCTTTTTAATATGCTATTCTCGATCGAGCAAGAACCGTTGGACGCAGTTACACCACGTGGCATGGACTGTTTGACAGGTTGATTCCGAATATAGGGTTGAACTAATCCAACGGTTTCATTCTGGAAGCAAAAGGAAATGGATTTGAGCAAGCAATGAATAATGATTTACTGAATCATAAACCCATACTGTATTACTGTGTATGCTTCGTGCCACCTGCGAAAGATGAAAAATCTTGAGCTCAACAGTGAGTACGGAAAAGAACAAATAATTTGAAAAGCGTGACATGGACGTGCGGGGGGGGAGGGTTTGTCCAGAAGATGTGAGTGAATGCTGTCGTTATATATGATCATTATTTATTTACCACGCGAAAATAGGCGCCGGAATATGTTGTGAATATATTTGGTTTAATTGAGTAAGGTGCTCAATTCCTATTGCCTCATTCATATTTCAGAATTCCCAGAAGTAAAAACTTATCCAGAAAAAAACATGCACGAACACTCCAGAGATATAGGAACGAAATGAAATCTATGGATGCTCTCTCTCTCTCTCTAAATGATATTAATCAATTAAGCAAGGAAGCATCACATTTCAGAAAGGATAAAACAAAGATAAAAAAGGCTTTCATTCCGCGGGGAACTGAAAGTCTGGATAGGCTTTTATCTCCTGACTATTCACAAGGTTAGACGATGATCCTGCCGTCAGCCGCGCTTCGATCACTTTTCCTGGAAAGAACGGCCGTGGAAAGGAGGGAGGTGACCACGGCCGTCGATCACTTGTCGGAGATCGGCGGGCCACCGTACTGGACGCTGCACATCTTCAGCTCCCTGGGCATGTCGATCTCCTTCAACCATGCCAGACGGCCTTGATCTTGCCCGGCGCTGGTGAGGTCACTGTGGTCGTCTGCTGCCGGAAAGAGAGGCAACTTATAAGTAAGTAGTTTGTCTAAGTCTCAACTGCAATCTACTAGAAATTAATATCATGCAACATATGGCTCAAAGAATACTAGAATATCTTCAGGATGAAGCTAGATTATTTTATATCGGAATGGTTTTGGCCATTCCAAATCGGTCACATAGCGCGAAACCGTGTGCTTAAACCACGTGCGCAGGTTCCAGGCTGGGACGCGCCTTAGTTCCTAAACAAAGCTACCTACAGCTGGTTATTTAACTAACCGAACACTTGCCGTATCCAGTGGGCTGCTCCTACGCCAAACCAACTGTTTTGCCAAACAAACAATTAAATAAATACTCCAGCATGTAGCAACAACGCAAGTTGCTTAAGCCATGCTTAGAACCGACCACGGTTTCGTAATAAAATTATGCAAATACCCCAGCAAGTCTCAGAGAATATAAATGCTAGTAGACGACAGTGTGGCACATCTGTCAAAACTATATGAGCTAGTCGCGGATCCATGCATGCAGGATGAAAATATTACTAAGATTTGTGAAGCCAGAATTGTGGTGCTTACTGGAACAATGTGTGTAGGGTATGTCGGTGTAGTATGTGCAGTCTCTGTCCTCCTCAATGGAGTACGGGGGGCCGAGAATGTCGAGGACCGCACAAGGCGCAATGGCGGTAAACCGGTGCATGTTCCCTCCGGTTGTCGGGTAGAGGACGGAGGTGTCACACGGCGCTGTGAAAACGTCATCCACCACCAGTTTTGCTAACCTCACTGCACGAAATAAATCTTAGCATCAGAGCTTTTACTTTTGCGCTCCGAAGAACAATGTAAATTAATTAAAGACAGATTGATGACAGCACAGAGTGATAAGAAAAAATCTTACATTGATCGCTGGACAATGACGAGCAGGTACTGGTCGCTGAAGGATCGGGATCAGGATCAACCCAATCGTAGGATTGTATATGCATCGATCCGAGGAGCAGTTTGCTGAACACCGTCATTCCGGGGTGATTGTGAAGAGGGATCACTGCATTGGGTGGCAAGAAGAAGATGACCATCTGCGAAGCAAAGGAAATAAGCACTGGTTGAAGAACAACATCTTGATACCATAATTCACCTTGATTAAAGCTTCAGGCATATATAGCAGCCTGACCAAAGTTCAATTAATATTTGCAACGCCACTTACCGAAAAATTTGTGCATTCGTATATCGTACTCTGCGTGATCATCGGTGTTCCTTCAGCGGCATCTCTCGTCCTGAAGAACTTGAGATCTGGACTGAGCCCAAAATCCTCGGGTTTCATTCTGTCTGCAAAAAACAATAACCCCCCCAGCAAATCAGATTGTGCAGTCCACTGAACAATCAGTGCAGAAAGCAACAGTTTGTGCAGTGCGCACAATAAACACGCAAGTACTTAGTAACGCAGATCCACGTGTCGGTCTGTGTTCGTCACGCAAACTTGCTTGCATGACGAATTTCTGGGAACGGATTTTGGCGTCTGTCGTGCGTGAACGACGAATAAATACTCAGCAAAAATCTACAAGTTTTTTCTCCGCGTTGTAAATAAGGAGCGCAAGATACTACCCCTACTCTGAGATGGGCAGCTCGCATAAGGAAATCGAAGCAGGTACTTAGCGGTCGGTAGCAGATGTACAAAGAGAGAGAGAGAGAGAGAGAGAGAGAGGTACAAGCAGCGTACCGATCATGGCGCAGAGCAGCTGGACCTCGGCGGGCGCGGGGACGGTGCCGGGGCCCCTGAACACGGCGCGGCACGCCTGGAAGAGGCGCTGGACCGCCGCGGTGTCCGCCTGCACGCGCCTCCTCCTCCCGCGCCGCCCCACGCCGCCACCTCCGGCGGTCCTCCTGACGCCCGGCG
>BCLF01000105.1:286311-304655 GCA_001602275.1 Zoysia japonica | reverse complement strand
GAGGCGGTGGCGGAGATGGTGGTGATGGACGTCGTCGTGGTGACGGTGGCTTGTAATAAGTAGGAGGAGGAGGCGGTGGGGATGGTGGTGATGGACGCCGACGTGGTGATGGTGGTTTGTAATAAGTAGGAGGAGGAGGTGGTGGGGATGGTGGTGATGGACGCCGACGTGGTGACGGTGGCTTGTAATAAGTAGGAGGAGGAGGTGGCGGGGATGGTGGTGATGGATGCCGACGTGGTGATGGTGGTTTGTAATAAGTAGGAGGAGGCGGTGGCGGTGACTGCGGTGAGGGATGCTGACGTGATGACGGTGGTTTGTAATAAGTAGGAGGAGGAGGTGGCGGGGATGGTGGTGATGGATGCCGACGTGGTGATGGTGGTTTGTAATAAGTAGGAGGAGGTGGCGGGGATGGTGGTGATGGACGCCGATGTGGCGACGATGGTTTGTAATAAGTAGGAGGAGGCGGTGGCGGCGGTGATGGACGCCGACGTGGTGATGTTGGCTTGTAGTAAGTAAGAGGAGGTGGCGGGGATGGTGGTGATGGACGTTGACGTGGTGACGGTGGTTTGTAATAAGTAGAAGGAGGCGGTGGTGGTGATGGACGCCGACGTGGTGACTGTGGCTTATAATAAGTAGGAGACGGTGGCCGCAACGATGGCAATGGATGCCGATGTGGTGACGGTGGCTTGTAATAAGTAGGAGGAGATTGTGGTGGCGGTGATGGATGCCGTGGAGGAGGTAGAGACGGCAGTGGTGGTGACGGCGGCTTGTAAGTAGGAGGAGGTGGTGGTGGCGGCCTCCTAGCCGGTGAAGGTGGCTCATCAGGATAAATGGGATGAGAAGGTGAGGGGACCATCTCTCTTTCCGGCGACGACAAGGGCGTCGGCGGGACGATGGGGATGGTGATGACGAGCTTCTCGATGAAATCCGCGTGGACGCCGGCGACGTCGCAGTTCTCGGGTAGGCGGATGTCCTTCCTGAACCAAACCCACCTGCCGCCCCCCACCGGCCTCTCGCCGGCGGCGCTCAGCAGGCCGTAGTCGTCCTGCCGCACCCTGACCTGGTCCTTCGTGAACCCCGGCAGGGAGATCTCCACCACTTCCCGGTCGTCGCCGACCTGCCTCCACTCGAAGTCCGGGTGAAACTCCTCGACGACGGGAGGAGGAGGGCGCCGCGGCAAGCAAAACGACTGCCCCATCGCCGGAGACGTTGTACGCAAGCACGCACGGCGACCAATCTGCTGGCTAAACTTCTGCCACGAGCTTTGTATCGATACATCGATCGATAGCGACCCATTTCGATCGTCTTCCTCCTTATATATATTCTTAGAAAGTTAACGCTAGATCGTCGATTCGAAGCCTGCATGCATGATGCATTGGGAGAGAAGGAAGGAGAGATTGCTTGGTGGAGATGCGCAGCTGACATGGAGTGAATTCTGTGAGTTGGGTCACCCTCCTTGCTTGGGCAAGGACACGGTCCCTTTCTTCTTCTTCCTATTTTTCCTTCTTTTGCTGCGCTGAGACTTGCTAGTAGCTACTCCGGCTACTGTCATAGTGGAGTGCAAACTGAAAATGAAAGCAACGTGTGATGACTTGCATCGCCGGCATGTGCCTAATTCTAGCTCGATCGAAATGATCCAATATCCGTTTAAGATTTTAGCCCAAGCTACTACATGACGGGCCCAAAGAGCAAGGGACCAATTCCATGTCTGCACCAGAACGCCACCTCGTCTGGTCTCGACTCCATGCTTGAAGAAACGATTGAAACACGCACGTGCTCTCATAGCTCATTTGTCTTACTACCTCCGTGATTTTTTTTTCCTGTAATTTCAAATTATATTGTTTAATTCCATTTCTTACCTGAGTGCCCCCATGTCAATTCTCAAAGCAGAATGATTAGGCATGAGAATGAAACCACGGACACACGACGATATTCAAAGCACACTGTGAATAATACTAGAAGCTAGAAATCAAACAGAAACTGGAGAATGATGGCGATGGAGATATGCCGCATATGCCGAGCAGCCTGATGATGTGTTCACGCTTACAGAGAAGGATTCTTCACCGCCGTCCGGCATGGCACTGCTGTCGTTCATGTTCTTCACCGCCGAGCCAGGCTGACTGGCCAAGCCTGTTCTCGGCAGAAGCAGCTGCAGAGTGCAGACGTTAAAGGCTCACATGGATACGCGATGACTGTAAAAGCTCTTACTGACGAGATGCAATTCAAGATGCTGTTTCTGTCGCTGAAAGAGAAAATTTCTTCAGACGCTGGCAGTTTTGTCCTGGTTTGCTCGCTCTCTCGTCTCGACCATGGCTAGCTGCTACCCGGAGGAGTAGTAGTTGCTTGGTTCGGTCCTGAATTAGAATTGCGCTAGCTGGTCATACGATGAGCTTGATGGGAAGGAGTGGACTGAAGGACCATTCTATTTCAGAATTGGCTTGCACATCGTCAGAAGCGCACTCGGAGTCGTCGTAGCATCTCAAGGCACTCTAGTCGCGTGTGCGGCTAACATGGCGCGATGAACTCGTGACATAGCATAGGAGGCATACAACCCACAGCAGCACCTAGTAGCTCAGGTGCACGACCATGGGCACGGATTGGTGGTAGAACAAACAGAACAGCCCATGGTCGTGCACATGCTTCAAGTCAATGCTTCCCCTCTGTATTTCTTTGTATTTTACCGGTTGCTGATTGCTAAATAGTGTTTGGTGATTTTACTGAGGTGGTAGCTGGCTGAAATGAAACAAACGCGTTTGGCGCTGTTACATTCATGTAGAGGTTCTGCATGCAGAGAAAGCGAGAAGGCATTTGTGATCTTTGTAGATCAGTTCGTATAACAAGTTTAATCTGACTTTCATTCTGAGATAGATACAATCACCATAATTTTAGTTAATTAACCAACAGGAGTAATATTAGGACTGAGTGCCGTACCAATGTCTTCTGATATTGTTCTCGAAGCTGCTCACTGTTAAAATTGAAAACGATTCTCTAAAGTCACATCTTGTGTTTTCAGCTCTACAAACTTGTGTAAGCTTCGAGACCGTTGGACTTGTGGGAACTCAAAAGATATGAAGGGCAGCATACAAAATGTATTTTTTATCTCTAGCAGGAAAAGCATGGCTAAAGATGGAAGCTTCCTTTTAGCAATCGGACAAAAACTATATTGCCATATTTCAATAATAAAATTACTGTGGGGCTACAATCCTTTAGGAGTGATTACATGCCAGAGAGCCTTAAAGAGATAAGATGTAAAAAATGAAACTTACTAGTCCAAAGAGTCATGTAGGGCACTCTCTGGTACTGTATAAATAATCAGTCCCTATGTTTTCCTGAGCTGTTTCTCCTTTTATTCAACTGCAAGCTTTCAGGCTGCATTCATCCATTCCTGGACCACATATTGGCAATGCTGTAAATAGGTAAATGCATACCCCTTCATTTGTATAAACAGATTTACATTGTTTGCATGTATACGGTATAATTTCTATAAAAGGTTTGACATCATAGAGCTTCTGACAACTTGATACATAATACAGTGACAATTAAAAAAAAAAACTTATTACGATCTTGCAAAGGGGCATGCTTGTGAGACTATGTAGGTACTACATAAGGCTCATTGCGATCATTCTTCCACCATGCAAACAAGAACGTAACTATCACCATGAAACAGAAAAAAAGAAAAAATTGTCTGCCAGAACGTTTTCCTTTGTTCTTCTTCCTTTTGGGCATCTTCTCATGCCCAGCTTGGTGTTCTTCACAATGAGTTTGTGCTCTATCTGAACACACACCATTGGCTGGGAACTTCATGTCTTCAGTCAACAAGTCAGTATTTTGCACATGACACTGGTTGCCCTGAAGAACTGAGTTGCAGTATCTTTTCCTTTCCTCAAATTCACCATTCTTCTTCTGAAACAAGACATGATCTGAGCAGTATCCTGAACACTGTATCTGCCGAAAAGCTGAGCTTGCTGGTAACTGAAGGTTATGTCTTTCTGAATCCCTACAGGAGCTGAAAGAGTGGACCTGCTTCCTTGGAGTTGATTGCATCCTGATATCACCTGATAAAGCTTGACGCCTGTGTACCTATCATTCACAAGGGGAAAATGTTTATTTTTATCTGTAAGGGGTGATTCTATGGAATTCCATGCTGTAATATAAAGTCATATACTGAATAATGAACATCACTAAAGACACAATAAACGACATAAAAAAATAAAAATACTAAATGCAATCCATAAAAGGACGTATTTGTTGCATTGATGGAAAATGTCAGTTCTCAACATAAAAGAAGAAAAAATAAATAAAAGCTACCATGTGCTTCTGCAGCAATGTCCAAAGTTACTGCTTTTTGACATCACTCAGTGAATAGTCAAATAGCATAAATGTAACTATGTACCAAAGGACAAGAAATGAAACTTGTATACCACATCCTGATGCAATAAGTATGTCCACGATGCCAGGAACCCAATTGGTTTGGTTAAGGGTGTGGATATAATCCCTGAACACCCAAGTGCAAATCCTCTTGGACACAAATTTGGGTGTCCATTTCTTAATTATCACCTAGTTCTTCTTAGGCAAGTCCAGTTTTTCTTTTTCAAAGATACTAAAACTGCTAAATTTAAATGATGAACTGCAAAAATACCTGAGGGCTTGCTGATTGAGGTGTTAAACATGTTGGACATGGGTCATCAATTCTTCTTGACACATCAGACCACCTTCTACCTGACTTAGGAAGACCAGCAGAATTAGAGCATCCTCTCACACCCAAAGCATCATCACTATCCAACGCTGCAGTGTGAAAAAACTCATAGTTGGATGTTTCATGAGAAGAATGAGAACCATTGCTCCAAAGTCGCCGCCTTGTACGTGTACTTCCAAGATTACTTGTGCATTGCCCCACTGACGGTTGTGAATCAAAGCCAGCAAATGAACGAACAGACTGCAACTCACAGGAAGACCCACTCGAACAACTGTCTCTGATATCTGCATCCTCTATTGGGGAATTTGATCCCTTCCTGATATGCCTCACACTAGAGTTTACAAATGGACTTAACCTTTTCTGATCTCCACAATCTTCCTGCCTCCCAAGTATCTTAGCAGTCTCAACTGCCTTAACTGCTGCAGCGCAGACCTCTGGAACATTATCAACTTGGCATTGCTCCAAAATATGGATGATGTTACTGACCTCAGAAGATATGTTCCTCACATCCAGACTTGTCATGATGCAGTGTATCATCAGAATGGATGACATAATCAGCTGTGAATTTCTTGCTTTAGTATCATCACCCAATATCTTTAATCCTGATCTTATCAAAGATCGCCCATAGGGCTCAAGTGTCAAAGGATTATGCTTAGACAGAACAACCACCAGGCTTAAGTGCACGACAGTCTGACAGTGAGCCTCCTCTAGAGCTCCGGAGACTTTCAAGCAGACATCATTAACCAACTCATCAGATGCAAATTGCCAATTACTAGACTGGACAAGACCAGTGATACAAAGAGCAGAACCAGAAGAGATACTCTTATTAGTGTTCATCAAGCAATCTGATAATGGACGGCAAAGAGAGCTAAGGATCCCAGATTTCTCTTCTTCTCTAGCCAAAGGATCAATACAATACCGTGATAATGTGCAAACCACTTTGGAACAACCAGCACTGTGTAAGGACCTCGAAACTGATGCCATAATCCTAATTACTCTTGCAACGATCTGTCCAATATGCGGTACAATGCTGTGGCCATGCACTTCTGCAGCAGTCTCAAAAATGCATAAGATCTCCTCCTCAGAGTACGAGCTTGGCTTGTCAGGGGTGCACACACGGACAAGAAAAGGAGGAAGCGTGTTTGAATCAAGAGTTTTGACATACTCTTTCAAACCTTTGAAGGTAGTCTTGTTGTCGACAGGGTCTGTCATAAAATCCACCATTTCTGTATCGTTTTCCCCCCAAACATTTCCAGCCATCACATAAACTGGTTATTTTCAATAAACAAAAGAAGATCTGTCAGTGAAAATTAATTTGGCATAGAGTTTAAATTAATAAACTCCTTATGCGATGATTTCTTCAGTTATAGCATACAAAGAAGACCACATATTATTCAAAGATATTCAGTTCATTGACTGGCCAATAGCATCACTCAGAGAATACATATATATAACAAGAAAGAAATAGATCACAGCATGCCAACCGTCTGAAACAAAAAATGCATAACTAACTATCACTAGTCCAAAAACAAATACAATGATTCCATACATCTACCAGAAAATGGTTTCAGAAGTTTGTCTGAAGACTCTGAACGCATGCGTAATTACAGAGCACCAAGGCACTAATTTTTCGGGGTGGGGGTTCAAGAATAATACGGGAATCATCCTGCCCAACAAAGGTTTTTTTTTTCCTAGCATCTCCTGCGCAACGTAGGTTGAAGCGAAGTGTTCACTTTTGTTACTTGCCAATCATCAGCGAGCGAACCTAGCGTGGGGAATGACAAAGTTCTATACCGACGTTGAATCCCCAAACTTTTTTCTTTTGGGAAATAAAACGAAACTAATCATTATTAAGCCCCGTTGAACGCAAGAAAAAAGAAGAAGATTCGTTCTTGAAAGAAGAACAGGAAGAAGACGAGCCTATAGTCGAACTGACGAAGAACTATCGATCAGATTGGAACTCCAACGAACGAGAGCACGATTAAGATTCAATGTTCTGCACGACTTCAAAGATCTCCAAGAACAAAACCCACGCCGAGCAAGAAAAGGGGGAAAACTAAATGGCATTCAGGAAAGATACGGTTACTCACCGAGAATAGGACCCGGTTCTTGATGGATCCAGAATCCACAACACCCGACACTTGTGAAGGCGGCAGGAGGAGGAGGAGGAGCACGGCGGCGGCCGACGAGTTGCGCGGTTGGTGGAGACGCTCGCGGATTTGAGTTTGACGGCGCGGCGCGGGGCGAGGAAGACGACGGTTCGCGTTCCGACTTGATGAGGCCGGTTTCGGCAGCGCGGCCCATTTGACTTCTTTCGAGGCAGAGCACGGCCCAGTTTGATAGGCCCGAGATCCGAAAGAGTAAACAATTTTCTGTTTTTTTTTCCTATGGAGTAGTAGTATTTATTTATATGCTGTCAGAACTTCAACTCTTCGAGAATCAGTAGAATATTGTCATTGACCCGTTGTGTTTCTTATGATGTCGTCTACAGTAAATACCAGTCACTGATATTAAAAGTTACATAATATAAATATTTATTTCATGATAAATCTAGTAATATAATTTATATGCAATAAAATTTTATAAATTTTTCATTATTAATGGCCAAAGTTAAAGAACATTGATTTTGAAAAAACTGAAAATGCTTACGTTTTGAGACAGAAGAAGTTTTTGATACAGAGGATAGTCATACATGTTTCTTCAAATAGTACTATTTTGCTTTGCCGTCGCAAGATTGCGTTTCAGTATTTCAGGAACCTTGGCATCTTTTCTGCTACTGAAAGATAATACAGATCTGTCATCTCCAATTTTTTTTTGTCCGGAATGACTTCGTACTTTTTCAGCTGGACGCAATACGAGGAAACAGTAGAACACCATTCTATAGAGAGAGCCTGGACAGAAAAGTCACAATTACAGCATGAGAGAGGAACAATTTCTCTTCCCTTTTTTCCCTCTGTCTCTTCATGCAGAACCAAAAAAATAGCAGAAAATAATTTGTGATTAGGTATCAGTAACTCCTTTGATAGAGTAGCAGTAATTTGCACAATTTTGATCTCACATGATGGACTACCAATATGAAACAGTAAATGCGAGGAGATTCCAGTTGAAAGGAGGAGCCAGGTCCTCTTGACTTGGAAAGGATGTAAAGAGATAGGGTAGCTCACACATGTGACAATGGTTGCTCTGGCCTGCTTTGCTTGCGAGGACCAGAAAAAGGGAGCGGGGAGGGAGACCAGTACGAAAATTGAAGCCAAATCCAAACAGTATTCAGTTCAAATCCATACGCGGGCATACAGGAATGGGAATTTGTGTTGCTGATTCTCCTCATTGATTGGCATTGATGTGTGTGCATCTACATTGCAGATTTACAATATTTCAGATATCCTCCATGAATGAGGGAATCCTTGTGGCTTAAAATTTATAAGACAATCGATAGTAATGCTATGAAAAGATTACCAAAATCATGTTTAATTTTGTAGATAATGTCTCCTGATATGGAAGGGTGCTTCAGCTACAAGAAAATATGTACTTCTTCCATTCCAAAATATTATTAGCATTTTTTGATTTGATCAAAGTCAAATTTTAATAATTTTGATTAATAATACTTTAAAAATTAAATAGTTTCTAATAAAATAAGTTACATATTATGAAAGTTCATTTTCTGATAAATCTAGCAACATAATAAAGCATTATAAATTTTTTATAATTAATAATCAAGTTAAAAAAGTGTGACTTTGATCAAACCTAAAAATACTTATACTTTTAAACAAAGGTAGTGTAAAATATACTATCTTTCATATTTTTTAAAAAATATAAATTATTCATCATAAAAAAGATTAAAGGATAAGTCCAAAAACAAAAAGTGATCCATCCAACAACAAAAAAAAGCTCTAATTCTCATCTATTGCAACCGACTTAAAAAAAATATGAACCTAGGTCTTTTTTGCTTTTCGCTTATTACTTTTTATTGTTTAAATTTTTGAGGGAACATATAGCGGAACTAAGCCGTATAGTATAGGGAGATTATCACTTTTTTCATTTATATGTTGCTCGTAAGTGGAAACAAATAGGCCAAAAAGTGGGCAAACAAATTAATTTTTTTTCCTTTTTTAGTACACTTTGATTGCAAAATTAATATGAAAAGAAACTGAAAACCCTTCTGGTTCGCCACCTCATCATCCCATAAAACCTCGGCTCGGAACGGAAAAAAAAAAACGCACGAAATCCCTTCACCTACTTCCCGTCTCTCCCTCCCTCAGACGCCTCCCGCCGGCAGCGCCGCCCTGCGCCAGCCGACGGTTGCTCCTCCTCCTCCTTCGCTTCCCACCTCCACCGTCGCAGCGAGGCATGGACTTGCAGTCGGCGAATGCGGCCGCCGACTCCCTCGGTGACCTTTACCTGCACCAGGCCGCCTTGGTCCGTTCCGTAGCTTCTCCTCCACTTCCGCACCCGTACTGTCTCCTTGTTCTTGTTGCTGTGGATGCTTATCTAGGCGTTTTCTAGGGTTTTCCATGGCCAAAGCCGGGCTTTCTTCCTGCTCTTGCTTCTATGTGTGTGAAAAAAGTTTGAGTTGGTGGAAATTTTGTTCTTCCTCGGTTCTTGCGCTGGACTGTGGGTTTTGGGGTAACCTTCTGAGTGTCTATATATATATATCTTGGTTATGTTCTTCTTGTGAGAGTAATTTCGCCTTGCGGGTTTAGAGAAGGAACGCCCGCTTGTAGATTTTTTAGTAATTTCTTAGTCAATTTCCGTTTCTGCTAGAAAATTACTCTTTTTATGCTAGAAAAATATTGAAAATTCAATGCCCTTGTTCAGAAGGGCTTTCAGGCTCCTTTTTCATTTGTTTTTTTTTTCAAAATTTACAATATAAAGAGCTTTCAGTGGGAGCATTTGTAACGAAGCCAGAGGCTCTAGAGTTTGTAAATTGCAACCCTCCCTAGGGTTCATTTTACGTTTGTGGAATTCTCGCAATCAACCTATGGAAAAGCTTGCCCTTTTTGCGGTTTCAAATGTGTGAAAGTCACGCAAAAGAAAATGTTACCCCATATGTTGTGCATGTGTTCCTTTCCTCATGTCATGGTCATTGCATAAGTGCGTCAATTGTTTAGTCATTTCGGTCGCTGTGATATGATGCGTATGCAAGATTGTGACGGTGATATTTTGGTTATGTGTCAACTCGGGTGGAATTCTAGCACTAGAGACATTGGCAATATGCGCTCTGCTTCACTCTGCCTTTAGGAATTGCTCAGTTTTCCTACAGCCAAAATATCTTTTGAAATAAACGAGGGTTTCAGCTTTTCATTTAATTCATTCCGTTCCTAACATTTACTGCAATTTCGTCCTACTGTGTGCCAACTGTATTCCTTAATTAAATTGTAACTGAGAAACTGCCTTAGTGGTATGTAGTATTGCTTTGCGCCACCACAATTTGATAAATGCAGTACTTTTTTGTTGTTGTTTAAAAGGCTTGCTGTGGCGATGTTTATCCCCCTTTATGCCTATATAAATGCTCTCTGTTTGGAATGATCAAGACCTCATCCATCTTATTGGCTTCAAGAATGAGCTTTTGTTAGCTTTTCATCAGAGAGTATTGTTTCTTCAGCTCTCAAGAAGTCCTGTGTTATGAACGGTCCCAATTTGCACTTGTCTTTTTACAAATAATAAATATTGTGCCCATTTGTGTGGATTTTATTTCATCTGTGCTTGCTCTATAGTGTTGAACCGGAACTTTGGAAACCAGAAATTACTTCAAAGTTCTGTAATTTGAAGCCAGCAGTGACCAATATATGCATAGTTACTTGGCTGTTGCATTCTTACTAACAATTATCATGCCACCACCTCTTTCCGCTGCAGGAAAGTGATGACAGCAACCCAGATTGGCTCCATATCTATGAAAAGGACCGCTTTTCTAGCTCTGCATCCTTCCCAAACCCTGTTTCAGGGAAACCAATCACTACAATGGCTGATCAAAGTGCTGGAAACCCAACGTTACTGACATCTTCGTATTCCAATGGCAGACAAAGAAAAAGGAGTCTTGCCTCAGTTCTAAGTGATGATGATGACCAGTATACCATCCCACTGGTTATCGAGCCACCGTTACTCCTGATGGATCAGAAACACTGGATGGCAGAGAGTGAGCTGATCCTCCCCCAGAAAGAGAAGGACCAAGAACTTTGCCAACAACAGGGGCAAGAATATGAGGAATTGGAGTGTGAGGAGGGTGAACTGACACAGTTGCCTGGAGAGCAGCTGTTGAAGAGATGCAACAGTTGTTTGTCTTGCCATGCACCAACATGGAGGCATGGTCCATTGGATTTTAAGATGCTGTGCAATGCGTGTAGCCCAAAGGTTAAGCCAGAGAACAGGGTCACTACCGCAACCAAGAAGCAATGTGCCCTAGGAACCAATAAAAAGCAAGAGCAAGGAAAACGGGGAGATAAGAAGATGATCAAAAAGATTGCAAATGCCAGTGAGAGGGAGCTGCCGGAGGAGCCACTGATGAGGGTGTGTGCCCATTGCATGTCCTCCAAGACCCCACAGTGGAGGGCTGGTCCATTGGGGCCTAAGACTCTATGCAATGCGTGCGGTGTGCGGTTCAAGTCTGGCAGGCTGCTGCCGGAGTATAGACCTGCCAACAGCCCAACATTTGAGAGTCACGTACACTCCAACTCTCACAAAAAGGTCTTGCAGCTGAGGCAGGCAGATAGGCACAACTGAGACGTAATTGGAGCGTCGTCTCATGAATGTGTCGTGTTGGGAGCTTAGAAACTCTTAGATTGCAGTGTAATCAGTGCAGGCAAATGAGATCAGAAGTTGGTCAGGCCTAGGTTAAACTTTTTAGTTAGCTCTAGTAGTGTTCTAGTTCAGAGACTAAATAGCTAGATTTTTTAGACATTTAATGAATTGAATACCATTTGGTAGTTGCTCCAATATGATCCTCAACCTTTGCTATGTTCCTTGGCCCTCTCTGGATGTGTCTGTTAGGTTCCTCTTATATTCCTTTCTGTCATATCCTTGATTAGTTCGGAGTAGCGTCGCTGATGTGTGGGCCCGTAAGAGTGTGAGGCCTATGGAAAAAGTCTCAATCCTTATGACTTGTTGGTATAGGTAAATCATGAGAAATAGTCTCATTTTGCTAGTTCAAAAATGAATAGATCAACTTAAATAGCCAATGATCAAAAGTATAGTAACTTTAAATTAATTCTTTTATATGAAACAAGAACGGAAGTATAAACAAACTCTTGTGTAAGTGTGATCTGCAGAGTGTGCGCGTGAGTATGATCCGTGTTTGAATCTGAGCTGTTATAAAAAGGGTAGGCGCTGAACGAGCGCATCCGCAGATGGACGAGCGACAGGTGATCCTGTTCTGTGTAGTTCAGGATGGTTGCATCGGTTGCTCTAAGACATGGGTGTTAACCTTGACTGTCCTTACTGTCCTGTGCCACATAGAACTATGGTGGCTTGAGATAGCTCATTTAGCTGGTTGCTTATGGTGTTTGTAAGATCGCAGTCTTTGGTAGGCCGTCATCACATCATGACGCATATATAGTATTCACTCAAGGAAAGGAAGGGTCGGCCTTGACTGCTTTCATGCGCTTCTCATTGCTACTCATGGATACTCTTTCCCATTGAAGCATAGTACGAAACTTCTCTTTATTTGCTAAAACAAGTACTGTTAGACAAATGCAATGAAAATAAAAGCACTGTCATCATCTCTATGTTGGACTGAGGCTCTGCTTGTACATCTCTGGGAGAAATTTTGACATTGAACGATGGGTAGGTTCTCATGGCCAGCGATCTGAATTTGGTCAAATTTGGGCGGCCGCGAGAACATGGTTGTTACTTCCCATATTGATGGTGTGTGCTCTGTTCCAACGGTGCTGTCAGTACAGTAACCGAACACATGGACATAGGCGGACGCGTCGCAGCTTTGAAACCCTGCAACCAGTTTTCTTTTACCTGCTGCTGCAGCAGCAGAAAGTAGAGTAGAAACAAGCAGTAGGCACAACGACGTTCAGCAGCACCGTGTATGCATACGCGTGGAAAACAAAGATCAAGACAGGAATACACAAGAGTACTTTATTTCCACATTAGTTGATGCAAGGGTGTACAACACAGAAAAAGGCAAACTATCAACACCATAAGACATCAATGCCACAATGAACTCGACATGGACAGGTCAAAATATGACGAAATTAATTAACAGAAGCAGAAACCCTGAGGCTTTATTTCTATGGACTCCTGGACCTGGAGACTTGTCTTCGAGAACAGATGCAGGGATTGTGCGCGCTCTAGGACTCGACCACCATGCTCTCGGCTTCTTTCTTGATGGACTGGAAGAGCACCGACGAAAGGTAGCGCTCACCGAAGCTTGGGAATACCACCTGCATGAAAGAACGAAATACAAAAATTTGATCTTTTCAACACAACATGATTTACATTCTGAAACACTTATCAGATGGTGTTTAAACTGTGCAGGTAAACACTGAGGTTTATAAATGGACAAGACCAATTCATTTCAAATTTACAGTCAAAGACCAGAAGAATAAAAAAAAAACACAGATGGAAGTTCTATGGAGCTCAGTGCTGCTGCAATTCTGAAAGAAAAAACACACTCAAAGTATGGATGGCAGGATGGACGATGCAACGCTTACAACAAAGAGTTTCCCTGCATTTTCAGGCCTCTGAGCAAGCCTGATGGCTGCGGCCGCAGCTGCACCAGAAGATATCCCAACCTATAAATGTTTACATCATTAGGTTTAGACTAAAGTAGATACAACTAATCATATATCTTACTGTCAAACATATGAAGATGCTAACTAAATGAAATGTATGCGGTAGTGCACAATAATAGAGAAATATAAGCAAATGTCTGTCAGGATCCTACCAGCAAGCCTTCTTTCAAAGCAAGAGCCTTTGCCATCTCAATGGATTCGTCACTTGAAACCTGAGAAAAGACAAAAACACCAAAAAGTTCAGAAAGGTTTAAAGAAGAAGAATGCAAAGAATTTCATGATTACATAATGTGAATCTACTGAAGTACAAGTTTTTTTAATGATGGGAAAGTAAATATTATAGAAGTGAGCTATGTCTTCTCTACAGCTCAGCACTCTACAGGAGGAATACATACTTGTATGGTTTCGTCAATAAGGTCAACATCCAAGACCCCCGGAATAAAACCAGCTCCAATTCCTTGAATCTTGTGTGGCCCTGCACAAGGGGAACCAAAACTCTTAGTCCAAATCAAGCAGCATAAAGAATTTGTGGGTGAAAATGATTTGCAAGGTTTCTCCACGAATATATCATTCTTGTATTGAGAAAGGCAAAAAATAAAAAAAGTAACCTTACAACTGCATGACTATCTGCCAATTCTTATAACTACACAACTATTCAACAGCAATATCTGATAAGATATATTTCAAGGAATTGAGCCTAGCTCAGTTGGTTAAAGCACACGGGTGTACACGCTGAGCACCCATGTTTAAATTGGTGCCTATTTCCTTTTAAATAAAAGACACCTAGTTCCTCATAGGTTGTTTGAAGTTTTTCACAAGATATATTTAACACGAATACAATGCAACCTTAAAAGGGACACTCTTAAGAGAACTTTGTCTTAGATTTGTGAGCTGTGAAGCAATCAAAGTCCAGCAATTTGCATTCGTGGATATTCAGATGGAGATGACCATAAAATTCTATACTTGGAATAAAAAGAAACGCATCTGGAAGCAAACATTACCAGGCTTTCCACCATTTAAAACAGCACTCTCAACTGGCTCCACACCATAGAGCTAACAGAATACAAACAAACAAAAATAAGATTAACCTCATTTTATACAGGACAAATGACTAAATGTTAGTTATCAAAATGGCAGCTAAACCTGCAGTGCAAACAGGTTTTGCTATGCTTACCTTGACATTGGGATTTTGCTCTCTTAGGTATCGCCCAGATCCAGTTATGGTGCCACCAGTACCGATGCCAGAGACAAGGCCGTCAATTTTTCCTGCTGTAGCTCTCCAGATCTCAGGCCCAGTTGTCTCATAATGAATCTGCATATTATTTTTTTCAGTATGAAAAACTCAGAAAGCAAATATCTATATCAGCATAGGCACGCTCTTTAAATACAAATGATAGTTTATGCTGCACCTTTGGGTTAGCAGGATTTTCAAACTGTTGAAGGATGTATGAATTGGGTGTCTTTGCTGCAAGCTCCTCTGCTTTTTGGACAGCTCCTTTCATTCCCAGGAGCGGGTCAGTAAGGACCAACTCAGCACCAAAAGCCTTCAATATGATCCTCCTCTCCATGCTCATGGAGGCAGGCATCGTGAGCATAAGCCTGTAGCCCTTTGCAGCAGCCATAAAGGCCAGCCCAATGCCTGTGTTGCCACTAGTTGGTTCAATCAGCACACTCTGGCAACAAGAACATGGAAAGCAAATAATTAGTACTAATATAATAGATTAAAATTATTAAAATATTATTAATTTACGTTCACATGCAGTTTACTGAAAGTGCTGACTATAATTGAATTCCCTTATTGTTGTGGAGACTATGTTAAAAGTATTAAATCTACTTTGGAAGAAAAAAAAGAAAGAAAACAACAATTTTCAGTCCAACCAGAACATTTTGTAGGTCTCAATAGTGAAGCAAAACAATTGGTTTCAGTTTAGTACATCCTCAATTCAAAATGATGTTAGCAGGTAGTGATGAGGTCAACAACACCATAATAGGTCCAAGCATTAACGATAGCTTATCTCCACAGAAACCAATGCCCATGTGATTCTGCATCAATAAGAGATATGCAAAAAGCAGATCGGAGAAGAGCATTGACCATACAACTACACAGATATATGCAGCTATGTGGAAGTGGAGAGTCGAATATATATTGCTTTCTTCTAGGAAATTGGGTAGCGTACTTACTTCAATTTATTTCTCAATCTCAACAAAAGCACTAAGCTACCAACACTCCAACAATAGTTTTCAGCTTTCCACGTGCACCACTCCTATTGTCAACTACTACTAACAACGATACTAACAAGCACACAAGATCCACAGTCAAATTATCAATCATTGAATTCATGTTGCTTTTCAGTAATTTAATCTTGCACAAATAGATTATTTCAGCAATCGAATCTTTGGAACGAAACTGTTAGACAGAGCCAACAAATTCTTCCGATTTTGATGAGATCAGAATTCATATTCGTCACGGAACATAGGCCGCGGGCAAGGAAAAACAAAGGACGCAGTAGATGCTTCTAGATAGAATTTCACGTGGAGGAGCCAAGGAACAGAAACGCTCGAAAAGGTTCATCAGTTATTACCCACCTTTCCTGGAGTGATTGACCCCTTCTCCTCAGCATCAGTGATCATGCTGTACCCAATCCTGCAGAACCACAACAGCACACGGAACAGATCTGTCCTGATGAGCAAGCGGAAGGAACCAAACTCGGGCACGCAATCCACCAAACGCAACAAGCTACAGCAGAAAGGAGGAGGGGAGCAAGCAGCAACCTGTCCTTGACGCTGGAGCAGGGCTCCATGGACTCGAGCTTGGCGGCGACGCGCGCGACGCAGCCCTCGGTCACCTTGTTGAGGTACACCAGCGGCGTGTTCCCGATCAGCTGCGCACAGCAAAAGATTCGATTTATTTTTTTCTTTTTTACTCTAGGAAAGATAAGGTACGAGGCGGAGGAAACCCGCGAGGGAAGGGAAGGGGAGGGAGGGGACGGGTGGCGGTTGGTCGCTTCTCAATCTCACCTCGGTGACATCCCTGGCGATCGCCGGCGACGCCTCACCCATGGTGTCAAGAATTAAGCTGAAAAATCCAAACAGCGAAAGATACGAGATCAGTGGTCAGCGGTTACCAGTCCAGCTGAACTGGACCGGTTTCCTCGACCCCGGATCGATCGCCGGAACGGCGAAGAGAGGAAAGGATTAAGGAAACACACCGATTTGTCGGAGCGGAAATCCTTGGAGGAGTGGGCGGGTGGTCTGAGGAAAGGATGAGGTGTCTACAGGAAGCGGCGGCTGGCTCTCGAACCTGGAATGGAAGTCGCTAGACGGAAAGCCGGGGGCTTTATAGGCGGAGGCGGATGAGGCTTGGCGCAGCTGGTGATCCGTCGGAGTGCCAAAGGCCGGGCTAGCCCGCACCGTGTCGCTGAAAACGGGCCCCGCACTCCTTCCTCCTCACGGCCGCTCTCTCTCCCCCTCCCTCCTTGGTTACTCCACTCCATAACGTGACGTGGCGTGGCGTTCACTGAACCTGGACGGCGTCGTGTCTAGCCCTAACCGCCGTCACCATGGCGAAGCGAATTGGATGGCACTCGATCAAGCCGGTTAGAATTTAAGCTTAACGGTGTCACCATCATTTTTAACAATAAATTATTAATGTCATCATCATTTTTAACAATGATTTGTTGGTGTCATTAAGTATAAAATAGCAAATTGTATAAAAATGCAACCAAAATTCATTAGTGTCCTGTGACACTAGTGCTAACACTGTAGCTTTGTTTGACACAGCTTATTTAAAAAATAAGCAGAAGCTGTGTCAAATAATAAACTTATTTTATAACTTATTAATTCAGCAGCTTTTCAAAATAAATTAAATGACAATTTATTTTTTAACTATTTTTCACCAAGTAGAAAAATAAACTGATGACCAAAGAGGACCTGTAGATCCGCCCCTGATCAAGGTGCGATAGCTTGGATCACTCCGATGACGGAGCCGGCGTGTGCCACAGCTTTGGTTTGACTGATTATATAACAGTTGTTGTTCTAATGTTCTAGACGCCGCGATATAAAACTGAAACTGGTGCTGCAAGATGGCAATTTGATCTTATAAATTAAACTGGCGCCATGAGTTGGCAGCTTGATTGATTCTATACGAGTTTGGCGTGTTTTTGGTGGGGAGAGATCGATCCTTGACGAAGATAATTAGTGGCCGGTGGTTCGCAGGCGCACCATTCGAAGCACGTATAGTACGTACGGCGGAAGATCAAAAGAAAATTAGCGGGTGGTAGTTGTCGTTAACTAGCATGTTTATGACAACAATAACAAAACAGACAAGAAGCACGTCGTAGTTTCTTCCGGTTTCAGCTAACCTACCGGACTACAGTAGTACGACAGACCGGTCCTTCGTCATCGACTTCTCCGTCGATCGGGTTTGTAGAGTAATTCGGAGAAGACAGTCTCCAACCAGTAATATATACTATGGAATATGATATTATTGTGTTTGCAGTGGTTGCAATTAACTTGCGAGCTAGCTGGCTGGTCTTCGTCGACGAGTACGGCCGCGAGAACGTCACTGCCTCATCGACCATGCACGTACCTCTCCAAGACTCCAACCTTATCCGCGACTTGGATCGATCGCGTGGCCTCTGCGCGCGCTCTCGTTCGTCCTCACTGACTGATTTCTTTGATGAGATTTCTTTCCACTGACTTGGATCGATAGAGAAAGTTTACTGAATGAAAGTTCTTCAGTGCGTGCGTGGAAACTACCAGTAGAAACTTACGACGACAAGCTACAGTGACAAATATCCAGGTAGAGACGTCAAAACGCAAGCAAGCAAGCAGGTTGCCTTAAACTGGAAGGACGTCAAGACCACGTCCAGGTTCAATGAACACCGCGTCCTGCCCGTAGTAACGAAGGAGAG
>BCLF01000105.1:243215-285455 GCA_001602275.1 Zoysia japonica | reverse complement strand
GCGGGTAAAAATCAAATTTTTGCTGTGCGCAGCTGATCGGGGACACGCCGCTGGTGTACCTCAACAAGGTGACCGAGGACTGCGTCGCGCGCGTCGCCGCCAAGCTCGAGTCCATGGAGCCCTGCTCCAGCGTCAAGGATAGGTGGGCGCCGCTGGTTCTTCCCGTCCTTAATTTCTACGGTAGCTTTAGGGGCTATGGGGCTGAAATTTATTTGTTCCGTGTTGTTGTATTACTGCAGGATTGGGTACAGCATGATCACTGACGCGGAGAAGAAAGGGATCATCACTCCGGGCAAGGTGGGTAACCGATGAATCTTGTGGAGAATATTCCTTGGCTTCTCTACATGTGAAATTCTATCTAAAAGCATATGTTGCATCCTTTGTTTTTCCTCCATCTGCCTTGCATGTGGCCTACTTTCAGTGACCAAAATGAATGCTGATCTCGTCAAAATCGGAAGAAATTTTTTTTTGGCTTTGACTAACAATTTCATTTCGAAGATTTTATAGTAAATTAATGTTCGAGATATAAAACTATATGCAAAACATTTAATAATAAATTAATCTTTGAGATATAAAACTATATGCAAAATTATGGTAAAACTTTAAGATGTATTTTTCTAATATGCGTTACGATGATCTCTATCATCTTATAAAGTTTCATATTAAGATTATACTTGTGTACGGAGAATTAAAAAAGGACAAATTTTATGAGATGATAAATCGACTCAAAATTACATTTTGGTGGGGTAAAATAAATTAAAACATAGTTTAATGGGTTATTTGGACTTTGCGAGGGAGTAAATTGTACTTTATCCATGATAATAAGTTGACTCTGGAACTTTTGTGCTTGTTGGTATTGTTTTTAGTATTAGTAGACAATTGGACCTGATGACGTAGAAAGCTAAAAACTACTGTTTTTTTCCCCGAAAGACCAGCTAAAAACTATTGTTGGAGTCTCAAAACACGGCTACCCAATTTCCTAGAAAAAAGCAAGTATATTCGACTCTCCACTGCCACATGGGTGCTTATCTGTGTAGTGTAGTTGTACGGTCAACGCCCTTCTCCGATCTAGTGTTTGCATCTCTCTTAATGATGCATAATCACATGGGTAGTGGTTAGTGTGGATAAGCGATAGTTAGGACGCTCCCGATGCAAATTTTCATAGATAGTTTCTAAGAGTAATAAATTATCTTTTAGACTCAATCATCTTCAATGCATAGTTTTTATAGTGGTTTCTATATGTATTAAAATTTAATGATCTATTATATATTTTATAAGAGAGAATTATGTCGTAGAAGCTAGTACAGTTCTCCCAATGCATATTCTTAAAAAAATTTTAGTCCTTTGGTTTTTAGTGAAGAGGTGGTTTTTTATATAAAAATAGTTTTTTCATCTTTCATTCTCTCTCTCTCCATTAACTCATTTGCCACATAAGCAAAATGGTCATGTGACAAGTTAATTAACTCATTGGGAGTGCCCTTAATGCTGACATATTATGGTGTTGATGACCTCATCATACTAGTACAATCATTTTGAATTGATGTTGTACTAAACTGAAACCAATTGTTCTGCTTCATTATTGAGACCTAAAAAATGTCCTGGTTGGAATGAAAACTGTTGTTTTCTTTTTTTTCAAAGTAGATTTAAGACTTTTAACCTAGTCTTCACAAGAATAAGGGAATTTCATTATGGTCAACTCTTTTAGTAAATTGCATGTAAACCTAAATTCGTATTATTTTAATAATTTTAATCTATATCTTGCTAATAATTTGCTTTCCCATGTTCTTGTTGCCAGAGTGTGCTGATTGAACCAACTAGTGGCAACACAGGCATTGGACTGGCCTTTATCGCTGCTGCAAAGGGCTACAGGCTTATGCTCACGATGCCTGCCTCCATGACTGTGGAGAGGAGGGTCACATTGAAGGCTTTTGGTGCTGAGTTGGTCCTTACTGACCCACTCCTAGGAGTGAAAGGAGCCATCCAAAAAGCAGAGGAGCTTGCAGCAAAGACACCCAATTCATACATCCTTCAACAGTTTGAAAATCCTGCTAACCCAAAGGTGCAGCATAAACTTATCTCTTTTACGTTTAAAGAGCATGTTATTGCTGATACTGATATTTTCCTTCTGGTTTGTCATGCTGAAAAAAACTATTATACAGATTCATTATGAGACAACTGGGCCTGAGATCTGGAGAGCTACAGCAGGAAAAGTTGACGGCCTTGTCTCTGGTGTTGGTACTGGTGGTACCATAACTGGCTCTGGGCAATATCTAAGAGAGCAAAATCCCAATATCAAGGTAAGCATAGCAAAGCCTGATTCCACTGCAGGTTTAGCTACCATTTTGATAACTAGCATTTACTTATTTCTACTGTATAAAATAAAGTTAATATTATTTTTGTTTGTTTATCCTCTGTTAGATCTTTGCTGTGGAGCCAGCTGAAAGTGCTGTTTTGAATGGTGGAAAGCCTGGTACTGTTTGCTTCCAACATGTGTTGCATTTTATTCGTATAGAATTTTATAGTCATCTCCATCTGGCTGTTCACTAATGCAAATTGCTGGACCTTGATTGCTTCACAGCTCACAAAATCTAAGACAAAACCTTGCAGACCATTTTCACCCACAAATTATCTATACTGCTTGATTTGGACTAAGAGATTTGGTTCCCCTTCTTCAGGGCCACACAAAATTCAAGGAATTGGAGCTGGTTTTATTCCTGGGGTCTTGGATGTTGACCTTATTGATGAAACCATACAAGTATGAATTCCTCTTGTAGAGTGCTGGACATATCTTTTGCTCACTTAACTATAATATAATAATTTTACTTTTCCATTCTTAAAAAAAAAGCTTGTAGTAGATTCACATAATGTAATCATGCATTTCTTTGCATTCTTCTTTAAATCTTTCTATAATTTTTTTTTTTGTTCTTAGGTTTCAAGTGATGAATCCATTGAGATGGCAAAGGCTTTTGCTTTGAAAGAAGGCTTGCTGGTAGGATCCTGTCAGACATTTGCTTATATTTCTCTATTACTTTGCACTCCTGCATACATTTCATTTGGTAACCTCTCCATACGTTGGACAGCAAGATAGATGATTAGATGTATCTACTATAGCTGAAATCTGATCATGTAAACATCTGCAGGTGGGGATATCTTCTGGTGCAGCTGCGGCTGCAGCCATCAAGCTTGCTCAGAGACCTGAAAATGCAGGGAAACTCTTTGTTGTAAGTGTTACATTTTCTCCATCCTACCATCCATACTTGCGTGTATTTTGATCCCTTTGAGAACTGCAGTAGCACTGAGGTACATAGCACTTTCATCTGTGTGTCTTTTCTCGTAATTCATCTGTTAGTAACTACTACTTGAAAGCGAGAGATGAGTTTACCTGCAGTTTAAACACCACCTGAGAAGTGTTTCAGCGTGTAAATCATGTTGTTATGACTTGGGATCCTTGTCTTGAAAAGATAAAATCTTTATATTTCTTTCTTTCATACAGGTGGTATTCCCAAGCTTTGGTGAGCGCTACCTTTCATCGGTGCTATTCGAGTCCATCAAGAAAGAAGCTGAGAGCATGGTGGTTGAGTCCTAGAGCGCACAATCCCTGCATCTGTTCTTGAAGATGGCCTCCAGTTCTTGGAGTCCATAGAGAAAAAGCCTCAGGGTTTCTGCTTTTGTTAATTAATTTCGGCATATTGTAACCTGTCCATGTCGAGTTCATTGTGGCATTGGTGTCTTATGGTATTGATAGTTTTTTTTTTTTTGTGTCTTGTACGTCGCATCAGCTATTGTGAAAATAAAACTCGTGTATTCCTGTCTAGATCTTTTTTTCCACACGTATGCATACACAGTGCTGCTGAACATCTGCTGCTGCAGCAGGTGTGGAGTAAAAGAAAACTGGTTGCACGGTTTAAAAGCTGTAACGCGCCCGCCAATGTCCACGTGTTCGGTTACTGCAGTTCAACAGTCTAGAAAATTACCGGCTAGCTAGTAAAACTGATGCTCCGTCCGTTCTTTAATTAATGTTGTGGTTGACTTTTAAATTTAATTTTGAATATTTATCTTATTTAAAAAATTTTGATAAATTTTATATATTTCGATATAATTTGATTTATTATTAGAATTATTTGAGTCACAACTTAAAATTTTACATATTCAAGCAAATTGTTTAAATAAGACGAATAGTTAAAGTTGAATTTAAAAGTCAACGACGACATCAATTAAAAAACGGAGGGAGTAGCCTTATCATTTGCTACAGTACCATGTTTGCTTTTTAGTTGAAAAGTTTCACCGGTTATTCCAAAAGTCAGATTTGTTTTGGGGTCATTTGTATCCCTTTATTTTAGAGGAATTGAAATCTATATAATAGAGTATAGAGTAGGCTATTTTGTTTAAAATTTTATATTTCACAACTTTTTTAAACTCATAAATAAGCATATTTCAAATTCACAGGGTAAGAGATGAAAATAGATTTTATACATCATTATGCTATAATTCTATTCTCTAATTTATATCATACCATTCAACTCACTTCTCTACAATAAAAATGCAACATATAAATATATCCTTTGTATACTAAACAATAAATATACAAATATATTCTATATATAACTATATTAACTTAGTTAATCTACGCTCAATTGTAATTATTAAAATTAATTCAACTTCAAAGATGCAAACGGGTTCTTACCAGATTCTTGAACCTTGGCAGGAAGCAGTAGTGCCTAATCTTACAACCATGTTCTCGGGCCGCACAAATTTCACCAGATTCAGATAGCTGTTACAATAGGAGTAGCTGATTTTATTTCATGGAGAAGAAATCGAGGAAGTACGGGGAAAACAATTCGCAGCTCTCCTTCATGAACGAGCAACAAAGCAGCATAGGAAATGCGGATGTTCGCAGGCCTGCTTGGGCCCAATCAACAATTGTGGGTGGGCTCGATCTACACTACTTGGGCTCTAAGCTGGAGAAGGCCTCGCCGGTGCATGGGTGGGCTCCGGCTTCTACTCTAATTGCATTATCAGCATTAATCCTGCCCTGCAACTTGCTCTTTTTATTTGAGCTCTGCTAAGGTAGAGTATCACCGCTGAAACTTCGAATCAATCAAAATCGTTGAATTTTAAAAGAAAAAATAAAATACAAATTATAATATTGATGTCAACAGGTAATCCTTCTCGATGATGACGTTTATTTCTAAAATAATTATTTACCTAATACACAGCACATGTAACTTTTCATAACTTATTGATTCTTTTTCAATTTAAATATTATAACAATTATTAATTATTTTAGCGGTTTTACCTCCTAAAAAGTAAAAACAACCATTTTCTTCTCGAGCTCTGCGTAAATAAATAGCTCACGTTCATTTGGGTGTACTATAGAATTTGCTTTTTATTTTTTAATTAGATAATGGAAAAAGTTCCCGCCTGCAACTAGCTCTTTCTCAATATATTCTCATCACAGTCGCATGCATGCTAACAAACAAGAGTGCCACCTTAATTAGCTTGGAGCCTTCAGGCCGAATGAGGAGCGGCATCTCAAGGACCTGGATGCCGGATGGTCATCGCCATATCATGCGTCGACAGGTACCTCTAATAAACGAATAAACTATACTATACGGGTAATGGGGTTCATCGATGCTAATAGATTTCTTCGTCACTGACGTTGACGTAGTCGCTTGACGATCGAAGCTCTTGCTCTTGCTTTGTCATTTTTAGCGCGTAGCAGGGGCGGATCAGGGGCGACTAGATCCTCAAACCGCCCGTCGACAGTCGCCTAGACCTGACCTGTGATGGATAAGTACTTAGTGATCGATCGATGCACAAACTGATAACTGACGCCGCCGCCCGCCACTGCTAATTATACTTAATTAAACACTTTTAAGTACTCCGTTTTGTTCTAGGTTATTTGTTGTAAGTATCTAAAGTACGTTGTACAAGTGACATATTGTCTGCAGGCGAAAGCTAGTAGAAGGAAAGCTTCTAGAAGGCATGCATATATAAGCAGGTCCTGGAACGAGCCGCCGTTTGTCACCAGGGAGCTCGTCATCTTCGAAGTGAGTACTACGTACCGCACTCTTCGAAGCTACTACTAACAGAGACGCTTGCACCAGGTGTCTAGTTGAGGAGTTTTAAAAGGTCTCCGTCCATTTCTAGAATTCGTCTACCTTTGTCGGCATGCTACGTCTCGAGAACTTAAGATCGATCTCGTAGATGCCAATGGCATCTCATCCATGACGCATTGTTTGCCTTATTATATTCGGTCGCAAGGGTATGTTCCCAGTAGCAGAGACAAATGGCCTCTCATCAAGATCAGGACATGTGGACACACGATTATATCTCTATAAAAAGAAGAATCGGTCAGCTCGCGCGCAATGATCGATCTGAAGAAAAAAAAATGGTACTACTAACAAGCTTGCATTGCCAGGGCTCGATCGATCGGAGAAAAATAATGAGCTACGGAAGAGCCGTACGTCGATGCTATAGAGCCACGAGAAATGTGCCACGGCGGAGACGGCGACGTGGCGGAACCCACGGCCCGTCGCCTTCCTTGTGGACGAGAGCCGAGCAACAAGGTGAGCACCGTGAACCACGACTCCGTGCATGGTCGATCGTGCAAGAGGACAACTTTGCTCTCTCTCATTCATCGATCTCATAAATAAATAAATTACCTTCACGCCTTCTTCAAGACAACTTCGCGCGCTCGTAAAATCAGTTAAGATACTTCGCATGTGACGCACGCTACACAATCAGCTAAGATTCTTCGCACATGATACACACTAGCTACACAATCTGCTACTACTAATTCTTCGCACATGATACACACTAGCTACACAATCAGCTACTACTAATAAAAATGTGACTCTTCAGTTAACATGATGTGCAATACCGCGTGACGCATCAACTTACTCACGTGACGTGTTATCTACGGAGTATATATCCTTGCATTTGGAGGTAAAAAGCTACTGTTACAAAATGTAAGTATTTTTACCTATAAATCCAGTTCAATATATCTAATTAAACAGATGATTATACAAATATTCAGAAATATGATCACTATAGTACATTTTTGACTACTTTTTCGACAAAAATCGATTGGTTTACCGTTTTAGTATAGTTTTTAGCGAAAACAGGTGCTCTGAACCGATTTCATTAATTTTCAAAAAAAACTGGCCAGCGGAAGCAGTAAGTAGCCTGGCGCAATGGGAGCCGTGCACGGGCGACGGAAAAAAAAGAAGAAAAAAAATAAGAATAGAAGAAAAGGCCGTGAAATTTTTTACGGCGGGAGTGGGGAGTGGCTGGGCCGGGGTCCACGTCCGCATCTTGGCGGTCCATTTAAATGGCAGCCCCACATCCCAGTTCTCCCCTCCACTCCACACAGTCCGCCCAACGAGCCAAGACCAGAAGACACCGCGGCCCCTCACCACTCACCACCCGATCTCAGTCACTCTTCTCTCGCCGGCGGATGGCGGCGGGCTCGTCCGCGGTGGCCTGGGCGACGCAGCACCACACCACCACCGTCTCCCATCGGTCCCTCCATCCCGGCGGAGTCCACACAGGCTCCTCGTGCACGACGCACACGCGGCCGCCTCGGGGCAGCGGCCGTCTCCTCCCCCTCCCGTCCACCTCCCGGCTGCGTCTGCGCGTCGCGGCCCTCGCGACGAGCCTCGCGGCCGCGGCGCCGGTCCGGACGGCGTCGGAGGAGGCCGTGTACGAGGTGGTCCTGCGGCAGGCGGCGCTGGTGGAGCAGGCGGGGCGGAGGACCGGGGCGAGGAGGGAGCTGCAGTCGCCGCGCCGGTGGGCGGAGGACGACTGCGGGGTCGTCGGGTGGGGACTCCTCGCCGACGCCTACGACCGCTGCGGCGAGGTCTGCGCCGAGTATGCCAAGACCTTCTATCTGGGTCAGTAATCAATCTCTCTGCCTAGAGTTCCCTCCCGCACTTAATTGGTTCCGGTAGGAAGTAATGCACGTGGGTATCACCATGGCCATCTCAACTGATGATAATCTAATCATAGCGCCTGCCTTTATATTTTCTCTTGGATATGGAATTATAGTGAGCTACTGGCAGTGTAGTACACCTTTCAGTCTTGAGCAGTGTCATGACTTGGTTGGTCGGTGGGGATTAGCTTAGGTGATCTGGATAGGTATGGGCTTGATTGACATCGCTGTACTGTTCTGGGACTGGTCTTCGTTTCCACTTGGATTGGATCTCTGACCTTACAAGTACTCGCTTTATCTTTCAGGTACACAACTCATGACCCCAGAAAGGCGCAAGGCTGTTTGGGCAATCTATGGTATGAAAACGTTTTTTTTTATTTTTTATTTTTGAGACAAAGTGGTACGAAAAAGTTTTGCAGTTTTTTCTTATTGCTGTCGACTGTAAAAACTAAACTTCAAGCGGTTATTCCTGAGTTGAGGCGTCTTTGATTATTTAGCACTAATTTTTATTTTTACTCTTCTCTTGCAGTGTGGTGCAGAAGAACTGACGAACTGGTGGATGGACCTAACGCCTCGTACATTACACCAGCCGCGCTCGATCGATGGGAGAAGAGGTTAGAGGATCTCTTTGAAGGCCGCCCGTATGATATGTACGATGCTGCTCTCTCGGACATGGTGTCAAAGTTTCCAGTAGATATCCAGGTAAAACATAATACAACTAAAGTTACCACTGCTGCATGTCCCTAGAGCAGTTAAAACTTACTACTAAACAGTGGATATAGCATCATAGTATCAGTTTCTCTGATGTTTCTGAAACATCATGCATGGTTTGTTCTATTTACAGCCGTTCAAAGACATGATCGAAGGGATGAGGCTTGACCTGTGGAAGTCGAGGTACAGGACCTTTGATGAGCTCTACCTCTACTGCTACTACGTCGCCGGCACAGTTGGCCTCATGACAGTACCTGTGATGGGCATTTCCCCGGACTCAAAGGCCTCAACCGAGAGCGTGTACAATGCCGCTTTGGCCCTCGGCATTGCCAACCAGCTGACAAATATACTCAGAGATGTAGGCGAAGAGTAAGTGCCGTTGTACCGACTTTGTTTACCACCATTATATTTTTTTTTTTCTAAAATTGTGGATTTGTATCAGGAGTTCATCTTGTTTAGTACGGCATCCAATAATTTTTTAAATCAGACACTTGTGCGATATAGTCTAGGTGCAGAACGTAAAACTTGAAGTGCATACTACAAACCTACTATATTTTTTATTATTTGTCAGGAAGGAACATGCTAACCTGTCGCTGCTCTAAAATCTTCTTTTAGTGGTTCGATTGTAATGTAGTGTCTGTTTTTTGTGGATGGAATTTCAGTGCAAGGAGGGGGAGAATATACCTTCCACTGGATGAGCTTGCACAGGCAGGGCTGACAGAAGATGACATATTCAGAGGGAAAGTGACTGATAAATGGAGGAGGTTCATGAAGGGTCAGATTCAGCGTGCCAGGTTGTTCTTTGATGAGGCTGAGAAGGGCGTCGCACATCTAGACTCTGCTAGCAGATGGCCGGTTTGTGAACCTAGAAATTCAGCTACCGTGTAATTTTTACATAGTTTATAAATTATGTTTTCTTATGACTTTTTGGAAAATTCATCTTTTGCAGGTTCTTGCATCTCTGTGGCTGTACAGGCAGATCCTCGATGCCATCGAAGCGAATGACTACAACAACTTCACCGAGCGCGCCTATGTTGGCAAGGCGAAGAAGTTGCTGTCGTTACCGTTCGCATACGCCAGAGCCGCTGTTACATCATGAGCCATCCCTAGATCAGATGATTTTATTTGTTCTTCTTTGTGTTCAGCCCCGCTTTCTTAGTTTTTCCTTTCAATTTTTTAAAGTTTTCCTGGCTGTTGTATATAATCAGCTCCAGCTGCCTGAAGGGTATAAGCCTGTCGCCGTTTGTAGTTCAGGGGACTCATTCCAGGTCCTTGGATACTCTGTTAGAATACATACAGAAGGGATAAAATTACAACAACAAAATCGTCTGTTATCAAGAATGGCATTGCACATTGCGGTCTTCCTCTTTCGGATATAATCATCGATTCAGGATTCAGGTGTGATAACTTGAACACTGAATGCAAGAAGTCAGAACTAAGCTCTTGGCAGATGTTGCTGCTACTGAACCAGTAAAACAAGGTTTCTTGTGAGGCTGTCGTCCTCTGTAGCGGGAAGAACGAGAGCCGCATTCGGCCTGTGGTCCGGTGGCAAGTTGCAAGATGAGTGGCCGGCGCTGCATCTGCTGTTCTTACCTGTGGTTGTCTCTGAATTCTGAAACAAGGCAAACCAGTGGCCAGCAGTGCACTGGCTGCTTCTTGCTGGCTCTGGCTGGCCCATCCCACGGGAATTTGGCATCTCTTCTATGCTCTCCTCCTGTGCATCCTCCCCTCCCACAGGTGGTGAATTCTCACTGGGGCTTAATTCTCTGTGGATCCAGCATGATACAAGTAAATTACTACGATGGGAGGAGAGAAGTCACGTCCGGCCCATGGATCGATGGATCGATGGGCCGGATGATCATGCCAACAACAGTGTTTGCCTGTTTCAGTTGTGGCTGATCGAAGAAATATTTCTGCTTCCTATTAACACCTTAGTGATTCTAGAAATATAGATCAACCAAGCAAATAAACAAATAAACAAACGATATGATGCGTTAAGACGCAAAAGGCGTCCCTATACATTTGGCTCTGAACTATCAGATCTCATTGGCCATAATAATATTTCTGAAGCTGCTCTCGTCGCAAGGGATCCTCAGCACGCCCTGCTGGCTGTACCCGAACCGCTCCGCGGCCATCTCGAGCAGCGCGGCCATGGGCGGTTCCTTGAGCAAGCTGACGTGCACCAGGACCCTGACATCCTCGGTCGCTGCATCTCCATCTCCGACGAGCATCATCGGGACGAACCCTCTTGGGATCCTCCTACCATTCGCAGGAGCGTAGTAGCACGCCGGCGAGGAAGCGGCGGACACCTTGCTCCACACAGCCGTACGTACGCGACAGGTGTTCTTACTTAGGTTTCTGCTACAGATGAGATGTTATGGCGGGAACGCTTGTAACCAGTTCTGCACAAGGATGTGGTGGAGCACGATGGGAAATATCACAGTGGTTAAAAGTATTTATAGTGTGTACAGGAGGTATAAGGATTTTACACTCCATGACAGTCGGTCAGTGAAGCGAGGCTGCTTGCTTGAGGCGTTCGTTAATTCAGTTAATTTACACGCGAGCCAAGATCATTGCAGTGCACGCGTAAGTACGTAGCCCGTACTCTCTGTTGTGAGATCTCGTGTCTGGACTTGATCTTGATGGAGTCCTTTGCTCTCGACAGGAACGGCTATTGATGATTAAGAAATGCGTTTCTGCTTGTCCTGTCTTCTTGACCCCTTTCAGCCGGTCGTTATAATACATGTCAACATCAATTTTATTGTGAATTGTTTTATCATTAGAAATAATATAAGCATAACTTATTTATTTTTATATTTACAAAAAAATTGAATAAAAAGAGTGGTCAAACGTAATTTTTAAAAAAGTCAAAAAATAATTTTTTTTATGGGACGGAGGTTAACTTGTCATCCTGTGCACGTAGCGTCTTTGATCCGGATGTAGTGTACCTCTGTCCTTGTGTCGTACGTCCTAGCTATAGCAGCTTCAAAACTCTCTTGTTCCATAGGTTTGCATGTCTCTATATAAGCTCCATTGCGTTGGGCGTCTCTCCATAAACCATTTCTTCATTAATTCCACGAACGCCTAATTAAGCTTGTACAGATCAGAGTCTCGGAAGCAATATCAATAGCACTAAATCATCATCGTCGTCGTCTCATCCGACACTGTAACAAAGCGATTTCCTCTTCGTCGTCGTTGACAGAACATTAGATGGCCATGTGGAGGTCAAGGAATCCGCAGTTGGGTGCGAGGGGCACCACCGTCCCGGCGTGGTACATCGGCGGCGACACCGAGAAGAAGGTCCCGAAAGGGTACGTTCCGATGGTGCTCGTCGACAGGGAAGAGGACGACGGCGACCAGGGCCAGAGGATCCTGGTGCACGTCCGGATGTTGAGGGAGCCGTGCATGGCGGCGGTGTTGGAGATGGCCGCGCAGCGGTTTGGGCTCGATCAGCGCGGCGTGCTGAGGATCCCCTGCAGTGTCGTCCATTTCGAGCAGATGATGATCAAGGGGGCGTCGATGTTGGACGAAGATGCAAGATAGGGCTGATTGCCTGACTGGCATCTCAAGACAGAGCCTTCGTCCAGAATTTTCTGTTCTCGTTCAGAAGCAAATTCCCTTCTTGTTTTTTTTTTACATTTTTTAATTTAATGTATATAAGATTCTACCATGTAGGTGCATACGTCAACTCAATTTTATTTCTTTGCACGGTTCTGTATGTTGTACATAACATTTGTTGTTGTTTATAAAGTGAACCATGAGTGATTCAACAAATAGGCAAATACCGCACCATTCTTAAGGCACTCAATCATGTCAATCTGAACCCACGCATCAGCATGTCCAGCACCTTTAAAGTCCATTGTAATAAACCTCAAGCAGCACTAGCACACCATTAAAATTACGAAGAAGACAATAAGAGAGCAAGGGCCTACCGTCCCTCAGCAAATCAAAGGATTCAAATGACACTCCTAGTAGAGCTGAAATGCATCAGCAGGTGTCAATCTAACAGCAAGCCTATATGAATAGGATTAGGCATAATGTCTGGAACGCAAAGCTTTTTATATGGCTATAGTGCACTATACTACTAGCCAGTTAGTTCTCCAGGCAACAAGGTTCACATTCCATGTCTGATACTCCGATTACAAGAAAGATGTTCCCATGCTTCCAGCGAGCGCATGGTCCGGTAGTAGAAATAGCCATTTGACTACGCTGGTTGGCAGATCACTGAACGCTCATCAGTGCGCACGGTCTCGGAGGAC
This sequence comes from Zoysia japonica, assembly GCA_001602275.1. Classification (NCBI taxonomy): domain Eukaryota; kingdom Viridiplantae; phylum Streptophyta; class Magnoliopsida; order Poales; family Poaceae; genus Zoysia; species Zoysia japonica. Next base: position 272,552 of record BCLF01000105.1, on the reverse strand, counting down.
TTCAATGGCGAGCTCCGAGGGGTCCGTGGCCTGGATCTCGTAGTGGACTCCATCCAGCGCCGGCCTGAAGCGCTGCTTGGAGGTGGCGTACAGCATCTTGGACCGGATGCGGGAGACCGACGGCGACCTGAAAACGAATTGCATCCGGGGTTAATCATCAAGCAACACGCACAAACCGAACAGATCAATTCACCTCTCTCTAATAATGGAGGTAAGAGAAAAAGTTGGACCAACCAACGAACCATGCTACGAAGAAGATCTTGCTCTTCTGGCAGTTCTCCTCGGTGACGAAGTCGAAGTCGTAGACGGCGTACCGGCAGTCGGTCTCCGGGAGGGAAGCCGTGAAGTCGTCGAAGCTCTCGGACGCGGCGCCCGTCTTCTCCACCACGACTTCCTTCCCCTTCTCGTCGATCTTGAAGATGATGTAGCGGTGCGCTTTCTTCCTCTGCAGCTCGAGGAACGTCTCCTTGCACTCCGCGGCGACTCCCATTCCGGAGGATGCGTTTGACTGCATAAGGGAAGGGAGGAGGGATGGTGTCCCAGAAATGATGTCAAAATGGAGAGTTATATATATATATATATCTCGTCAAATCTTAAACAGCGACACGGAGCAAGCCCCGACAGCAAGAGATCTCTCACGGATCTGAGTTCCCCTCCCCCCTGCCGAGAAGAGCCAGAGAACGAGGAAAAAAAAAGATGAAATTTTGTCCCACAACTCGCCGCTTTCCCCAGAAATCCAAGCACCATCCGAGAGCAGGGCAGGGGGAACACGATCGAGGCGCAAGGAACTCACGTAGGACCTGAAGAACGCCATGTGCCGCCGCACGCCGCAGAGCAACCGCCAACCGCCACCCAGGAAAGAAGTAGAACGACCTTGAGTCGAGTCCCCGCAGTGAGCGCGAATATAACCACGCAGGGCAGTGGCCGGTGGAGGCGAGTGGAGGGAGGAGCAGGACGGTGACGGCAGAGACAGATTCGGCCTTCCTCTTGGGCTCATCAGGACGACGCGTGGAGTGGAAACGTGCACACAACAGAACAGCTTAGGAACCACGCAGCCCTGAACTGATTCCTCTCTCTCTCTCTCTCTCCCTGGACCTGCTCTTGGCTGTTTGCATCGCTTTCGGTTTGATACGTGAGGAGGATACTATGCGGCGGTGTTCTTCTGCGCCGCACGAGTTACTGTATTAAGCCAGGTGTCTGATCACCACATCTCCGGTCAGCTCCAGTGCTGGTGGTTTCAGCGATCAGCACCGGGGAAGAAGGCTTTTTCTTTTTCACTGAATCATCTATAAATTGGTTTTCCTTTAGCGAGTACAGTTGCTTTAGTCCTTGCCCGGTCTTTTTTCCAGATGGTAAAACATGACCAAGGGGAGAGGTATCCCCCGGTATCAAATTAAGAGGGATGCCACGCTCGAATCCGAGTGGTTGGACGCGAGAACTTGACTCCTTGCCCGGTCTTAGATTTTGCTTTTAGGACTGAGCTTTGTTGTCTTCGCGCTTTGGCGCATTAAAAACTCTGTTTTTTCTTTTATATATATAAACAGCCAGTCTCAACCGGATCTTTCAAAAAAAAAAATGAAATCTCTGCATTCTAAAGAAGGTTTTTCTTTTACTCACTTGATAATACGCTAGCAGTCCCTATCTGAATACGCTAGCAGCGTTTCCACTGGATGTTGGTTATCGAACTAAGTACTATTTCATTCAAATCACTTATACCTGCGAGTGTAATGCAGTCTAGCGTGTGCACTAGTGCTCCTACGATGATTTCTCAAAAAAAAAAAAAGTGCTCCTACGATGAAGAAGGTACTATTCTAGGCCTGTTTAACAAACACGATAAGAGGGTAAAAGCCCAATAGTCCGGCCCAGAAGTTTAGTAGGCCCATTAACCGTTGCCAATGCAACGGGCAGCATGGGTGACAGGGTGTGCTAGCTTTCGCGAAAGATCTACGGATCAGCATGAAATGAATTTGTTATGCATGGACGCCACCTTCGTTTGCAACTCAGCACTAAATGGCGCCACGATTTGGTTGTTGCTTCGTCGCTTTCCGACCGCGCACTCCTGACTCATCAGGCGCACACGCACACACATCAATAGGAGTATGAATCAGTCAGATATGAATTTGTTTGTTCAGGGCAGGGGGTCGTCAACAATAACTATAGTAATAACACCATGATAGATTGATAGATCAGCAGCACATTAAGCAACTCAGCTTCAAGTGCAGCAGCCACTAAAAGATTATCTGAAAAGCTTAACTGTCCATTCACATCCACAATACACCGCGAGAAAAAGCATTCAGAATATTCAGAGATTAAAGGCTTTGGAGTGGCCGTTTGTTTATAAAGGGGGGCCCTTGGAAAGTAAAAACAACAAACCAACCTGGAGATGGCAAGCAAGCAAACAAAGCAGGGGACAAACGGAATCCAAGCGCATGCATGCATGGCTCTGACTCCGGTCCCTGTCGGTCGATGTGTGTCACTGAGTGAGAACGGCGATGCTTCGCTATAAGCACAGGGCATGAGAGGCTTCCATATCCCCTGGAGTGTTAGGGTTGGTGGATCAGCAGGAGTCCCCAGAGCAGCTGGTGAGTGCAATCTCCTCTCGCGACTGAAGCTGAGCAACAGCATCGCAGAGATGCAACAGTGCTGAAATGTCCAAACAAACAGGGATGTGATTATCCTTTCTCTGTACTCCACTTGGCAAGTTAGCATGCATAATTTGATGGGCCTGTCCAAACGAACAGGGAATGATTTGGACATGCTCGCAGCATGGATGCTCTGGTCCTTGGTCACAAGCAAGTCGCGTCTTGGTCCAACGGAGACCACGCGGTAATGCTCGTGCACGGCACATCCACATGATTCTGTCTGTGCGTAAGCCGTGTTTGTTCAGGTGCGGTACTCCCTTCACATTTTGGCATTCTGCGTTTGCTTTTTAACTAATCTTTCTCTAACGATACTGTTTATACTGTGTTCATATAGTTCATGTCGAGTAATAAACTTATGGACGTAGAGTATTACACCGTTTGAGGTGGTCCGAATCAAATAAATAAAAAACTCTTTGAGTCTTCCGTAGAATAAGCCATATCGAATACGAAAACACACCACCTCTTCGATCCTATTTCGTACTTATGCCGATAGTCAAAACATCGACAGTTCTCTCGTTCAACAAAACCTGTCAACAGGCAGAAAATCCAATTAGTGACTGTACCTTTATATATATGCTAGTACTACTATTCTGAAATCAAATTGAAACGCATAATAACATTTTCTTATTGACATAAGCACGGATATTTCAATTACTACAACTGATATGTATCCTTTTCAACAATTAATAATATCATCCGCTTCCTGGCATTATTTATCTTTTTATTGTTGAAAGTAACAATTCGATGAGGAATGTGTCTTTCGCGTCATCTATCCGATTAAATCAACATCATACAAGAGTTATTGTCATATTACAGCTTGATGGATGAGTGTCGTGACATAGCGTTGCTCCATTCGTTCCTTAAAATTGTTGTCATTCTTCAAATTCTTATTCTAGTAACGATAGCTTCTAAAAGCAAAGAGAGTATAATCCATTTCCGATAATCACAAAATAGTTGACATCGAGCCGGTTTATAATTCAACCAAAATTGCATGAAACGTTTTGATTCTCACATAAATTCCTGCTTGGAATCTCAGCACACAAAGTAATCCTCGGAGTCTCTGACCATCTCTCCATTTGCTACGAGAAAAAAAAAAGAATAATAAAAAAATGCAGGAGTCTCCTTGGTTTCTTCACCGGGCTCCCACAAACTCCAAAGAAACAGCTCGCCTTTAAACCACCCCAAACGAAACCTCCAAAGGCCATTTCCTCTGCCTCACCAAACACGCGCAAAGCCTCCTATGCTCGCCGGCGTCGGCCGCCGTAGTCGGCGATGCCAACCAGCCCTTCGAAGCGCCCCTCCGCCGGCGGCCGCCTGGGCCGTCTCCTCGCCTCCCTCCGCTCGCCGGCCCGCGCGGCGGGGCCCTTCCCGGTCCAGACCGGCTTCCCGACGTCCCTCGCCGACCTCGTCGTGAAGAACCGTGGCCGCCTCAGGAACCCCAGGAGGCGCCGCGCCGTCCCGCCGTCTCCCGTTCCTCCGCCGGCGGCCCCGCCTGCGCAGGAACGAATGAGTGACGCCTTGACGGGTCAGAACCCCAAAGGCGCGGCCTTTAGTATCCGGCCGGAGGTCCTCGCGGTCGGCGGCGCTGTGTCGCTCGCGCTGCTGGTGGTCTGGAGCAAGTGGCTGGTGGCCGCGGCCACCGTCGCATCGGTGGCGCTGTTCTGGATAGAGTCGGTCAGGTCCTCCGCCTCCCGCTGTCCGCCGCGGCCGGAGGCGACGGACCTCGTTTCGCGCGGCCGCGGCCTCGTCTCGCCGATCCGGGAGTTGGAGGGGGAGTCTGTGGCCGGGACGCCCAGGTCGAGCTGCGCCGACTCCGACAGGGAAAGCGAGGTTTCCTCCCTCTCCCTCGCCCTCTGGGCCGTCGACAGGACCGACCTCGCCGCTCGCGCCGACGACGAGCCGATCGTTCCGAATAGGGCAAAGGAGAAGAGGAGGTCGCTGCGGAAACTGATCGCCAAGAAGCTGCGCCACGGCAAGAGGTCCAAGACCAACGACACCGACACGTGCTCCGCGTCCGCGCGCGGCGCCGAGAGCAAGAACTCTGACGCCGGATCAGTAACAGCCGAGGCTCCGTTACCTGCTCCAGCCGCGGACACGCCGCCACCGCACGCGAACGCAGTCACCGACGAACAACGTGGCGCGTTTCCTTCGGCGGCGCTCGTCCCGATCGCCCTCGTCGGCCTCGTCGCTGGGAAGCTCCCGGCGGTGGCGCTGACCGTGCTCTGCGCCGTGTTCTCCAGCTCGGTCGACAGAGCTGTGCCGTCTAGCTAGTGATCCCGCTCCCATTCCGTCCCTTCCAAGGTGGAGTAGCAGCAGCGTTTCAGTTCGGAAGTCAGATTCCCCAAGCAGGGGAAATTGCAGAATTTTTTTCAGTTCATTCGTTGTAATTAGAAGTGTAACTACAAGCATTCCCTGAACTGTGGAAATTGCATTCCTTCTTGTTTTGTTCTATTCGAACCAAGTCGAGACGGACCGATTCGTTGCGGAGAAACCGATCGACGCGCACCAGGACAGATAGCGTCTCGACAGCGATGGCCATGCGTCGTTGCATGATCGGAGCGCCTTATTCGTGTCTTTGATCATCAGAGATTTATTTAAGCAGAGCATGATCTTGACCAGTTGAATTGACAAGCGGTGCGTCTGTTTGTTAGGTTGGTGATTACATGCATGTTTGTCAGATTAATGTCAGTGGGTGGGTCTCTGCAGCTCCCCCAGCTCAAGGATCCTCCTGATCGGAATGAAGTTTCGTTGCTAATAATTGGAGGGTTCCATGCTGGTCAAAACTGCATCTTGCTTCTTCCTGAATGAATTCGTCCCTGAATTGAACGGGGATATCAACTGCTTCCTGTGGAGGCAGCGGTGGCGCGGGGTAGAGATAGGCGGCCTGTGTTCGTGGGCCGATGCACCTATCGTTTGATGGGCTGCGTCTGCGTAGGAGAACGTTAATGAGCCGGAAAGGCTCGTGGCAGTTATGTTATGGAAATTATTGGGCTGACCAGGCCGCGAGGCCCAATGTTCCTGTCATGCCGTTGTGGTCCCGCATTCCCGTTTTTAAGTTGAGGAAAGCCCCTTCTAAGAAAACTGAATTCGAGGGCAGAGAATCTTGGATCTCGAAAAACAATAACGTTACACTTTCAGGGGGTGATCTACGAAAAAGTCAGCACTAAAAAGCACTGGCCAGGACAGCAAAGCCAAACGCCTTTGGCATCCAATCTCCCTCCGCTTGCTCGTCTCCGAGCTCCCGAGGCGAAGCAGCGGCGGCGTCGGCCAGCGGAGGCCTCTCTCGGTCCCGAGCTCGCCGCTCCGACCTCGCGAATCCGCGGCTCAGCATCTCACCTCCGACGCCGGCATTGCGTTGTTGCGCAGGTGAGTTAGCATCCTGGTTTTCTCTTCTTGCTCGCGCTCCTCCCCCTATACTCCTTGTTGGGGAGCTCTCTTAGCTCTCGGTAGTCCTGGATGGCTGGATCCGTGCGAATTTGGAGTTGAGATCTGTTCTCGTCGCCGCGTTGACCGTCGTGTCGGTGTCCTTAAGGCGGCGGCTTGGCGGAAGATCTGCGACGATTCGCTCCCTCGCTGGGAAAATCTTGGGTGATGACTTTCTCTCTCCGAGATTGGAATGGTCAGCCTGATGCTCCTTTCTTTAGATGCTTGGGTAATTTCAATTTACAATGGCATAATTATCCAACTAGAGTAGCATTGCAGCAGTGGTCACCTTTATTTAGAATCCCCAGCTTCTGCGAACTTTGTTCATGGCATTTGTGCGCAGATTATTTATGCCATGGATTGAGATTCTTGATTACGCTTTTCCATGACTCTCAACCTTTTTTGATACGGGCATTACTTGTATTCCATTTTCAGTCTTAAGTAGTCACCCATCAAAGCTTTCTTAAGCCCCAGATGGTAAACAACTTTTCTAGGATTCCCGTAAGATGCCCGATGCCCTACAGTTGGTTCTTAGCTGTGGTTCTTTTGGCAGCTTGCTCAACTTGATCTGAATGAAGCCAAATTGCATGAGGACTGTGAATTTGGTTGTTTGGATCTCCTCGAGATATTCTTCGTGCGTGGACCAGATCATGCGTGTTGGACTGTCTGATTTTTCTGATTTCTGGTGCTCTGATACGCCTTGAGATTAAGGCCTAAAGTAGAGCCACAGAACATGGTTTGGGCCCCCAGATCCTAATTTCCTGATAGAATAGTCATGCCAGGCATCATGACCATTTGCTGTTTGTTTATTTAATTATTGGTGGGGCCAGTAATGGTATTGATGTTGTTAAAGACTAAGCACACATGGTGCATATGACTTGAGGGTCCCAAACTCGATAAATTGTGAGCACAGAAGGCGCTCGAACCTTTATTGATTTATCAATTTTGTGTCCTAAAAAATTGTTTTCCTGTTATTTACATTTTCCAAAGATCCTAACTTCTTTTAATATTTCAGTCATCAGTGTCCGAAGAAAATGGTTGCTCAAGCCTTTACAGTGGATTTGGATAGGCCTCTTGTATTTCAGGTGACCTGACTCACAAATTCCATCTTATATTTTGACACCACAAAGTTCATTCATTCCTTTCCTTTCTTTAGTGGCCACATGCCATTTGACAAGACAGTATCACACCTTTGTTAGAGCGATTTTTTATACAGATGGATTTCTATTATAATTTATAAATGATAATATCTAGTTGCCTAGAGTACCTAGGATCGAGAGTTTGCCAGGTTGGTAGTGAAATTTATATTGGTTATAACTTATGTTGAACTAGTTAATTCCCTCAGTTTCACCACTATGCACACATCAGAGTTGTCAAACTCTTGATACATATAATCAGATCCAAAATTTGTATCAATGCTCAGAAGCATATTAAAAAACCAAATCTTCGACAATTGTTTTCACATATTTTTCTTACATTTTCTAGGTTGGCCATCTAGAAGAGCAGTATCAGGAGTGGGTTCACCAGCCTATTGTTAGCAAGGAAGGGCCACGTTTTTTTGAAAATGATGTATTGGAGGTGAAAATACTATCCTTGTTGCATTATAGTATTTGAATTATGATCACTGTTTTCTGACAAATTGTTCACTATTCAGTTCTTAACGCGCACAAAATGGTGGGCAGTTCCACTTATTTGGTTGCCTGTTGTGGGATGGTGCCTGAGTACTTCTATCAAGATGGGCCATACAATTACAGAAATAGCTATGATGGTTGTCTTTGGGATATGTCTCTGGACATTGATTGAATATTTGTTGCATCGATTTCTGTTCCACATAAAAACCAAAAGTTACTGGTAATTTTCTCATTTGATTATTTAATACAAACTAGAAGTGTTGAGTATCTTTCTGACCATTGCTTTGATCCATCGCAGGGCAAACACCGCGCACTATCTTCTACACGGATGCCATCACAAGCATCCCATGGATGGTCTTCGACTGGTCTTTCCTCCAGCTGCTGCAGCTATTTTGTGTTTTCCGGTAAATGATCTTCCACTTGTGTTACTATGGATGCTCATGAACTTCATATGCTCAAAACATAAATTTCCTGTATTTGTTTGGTACTGCATCCTAGTATTTTCACCATGCTAGTTTAATTGATTTAAATCTGGCTTTCCTGCTGTGGACTTTCATTTGAACATTAATATTGCTTTAATGTTTTTATTTTTATTTTGAAATATAGTTCTGGAACCTAATCAAGGTTTTTTCAACCCCATCTACAACTCCTGGCTTGTTCGGAGGTGGCCTGTTGGGTTATGTAATGTATGATTGCACACATTACTACTTGCATCATGGCCAACCTTCATTGGATCCTGCAAAACACCTCAAGGTTCTTATTTCATTCTGAAGCTCTTCCTACCAGTGACATCTCATTGTAAGCTTACACGACTTTCTGTTGTACCTCAGAAATACCATCTGAACCATCACTTCAGAATTCAAAATAAGGGCTTTGGAATAACCTCGACCCTGTGGGATCATGTATTCGGTACATTGCCTTCAACAAAAACGGCTGACAAGAGCACTTGAGTCAGGTTTATAGCCCCTGCCGCACCTTCCTTGGGCCCAAAGTTACTTCTTAGGGAAGGCAATGCTCACACATGGACTAATAAACACACTGTTTGCATATTTTTCAGGAGTAAAGGAAGATTTTTCAGCCGAACCACTCTCCAGTTTTGCCATTCTTCTCTGCAGATCTAACCATCAGTTGCATAGTTGGTTGCAGAGTTGCCTGTGCCACTGAAGTTATCTCTAGTGCTTGTTGCCTCTCTTAGAACACTTCTGTTCATTGTTCAAGTCCAGTCCATTAGTGGCCATGTATTCTCTTGTTAGATTACCATCTGTACACAGTTCTTAGTATATGGCATTTACATTCGGCTGTTGGTAGCTTTTTAGCGTATCCTAAATTGTGAGACAAGCGATTGTTGGATATGTTGAGTTTTCCATTCAATAACCCTGAGTTTTATTTGCAATTGAGAGGCTGTAGTGACAAAGCAAGTTGCACGGCTGGAAGGCTTGGATTATCTTACGAACAAAGGTTGCCATCCAGATTCGAGCATACTGCCATCTCTTTGTGAAATTGGGATCTCGAAGCTGATCCATAGAAAACGTGGTGTGGATATTAAAAAAAAACATATATAAACTTTATCACATAGAGTAAGATGGCACTGTCGAAAAGAGCCGTAGATGATAATAGGTCCATGTTTGTTGTGTCGTTACTGAATGAAAAGAAAACTTCAATTCTGTTTATCCAAGAAAAACATTCGTAGAATAAGGTAACGTTAATTTGCAATCTCAAATTTCGATCCATCGAAAGAAGCACGAATGAATCACAATCGTCATTGAGATCTTGTTTTATTAAGATTATCACTTTTGAGATTGATGCATATTTTTTTTTCTCGAAGACAGCTAGAGAGATCATAGATAGATGCATGAATGCAGTATCAACGAACATGGACTTCAGTCAAACTTTATTTATCTTCCAAAATATTAGCAGTGCTATACCAGGTAGACAGTGCATGCATGGCCATTGGCCAGTACCGATCGCTCGCGCTCGTTCCCTCATGGGCAGAAGGTGACCTGGTAGTCGCTGTTGCCCCTGCAGTGGTGGACCTTGGGCGCGCCGGGGTGGCTGCAGTCGACGCACCCGGGGTCCCTGCACTTGATCGGGCCGCCGGTGCTGGAGGAGAAGTCCATGGGCACGTTGAACGCGTCCACCACCGAGACGTCGTAGTAGTCCACGTCCCAGTCACCCTTGCCGACGGTGAACTCGGCCAGCGTCGCCTGCGGCTTGCCGGAGGACTTGCAGGCCAAGACGCCCTCGCAGTCGCCGGTCTTGCAGCTCCCGTGGTCCCCGGCGAAGACGCAGTCGGTGCGCGCCCAGATCCTGGCGCCGGCGGTGCCGGCGGGCACGGGGATGTACCAGGACTGACCCCGGTTGAGCTGCGTGCCGCCGCCCACCGGAATGGCCCCCGGCCACACCGTGAACGGGCAGTTGTTGACGACGCGGACGTTCGCCGCCCCGGCGCCCGCCGCCGTGAGCGCCACCAGCAGGACGGCGAAGAGGACTCGCGAGGTGGTTGCAAGAAACACCGCCATTGATGCTAGATGCCTCTGGAGTGTGGACCGAGTGGTGGTGGCTGCCGCGGTGACTTGTTCGCTGCAGCTGATGCGTGGAGTGGAGACGGTGTGCGTGCGTTTATATAGAGAACTGAGTGCCAAAAGATTACAGGTATGCCCCCCCTTGCGTTGCTAATGGTAGGCTGGGTGTTCATCGTGGGCATGTTTGGGATTCGCCAAGCTGCAACAGATGTGCACGGTGCAAGGAAGTTGCTCAGGACTCTACCATTCCATTGAGGAAAGCTTAAGCTCACTTTGGATCAGCTCGTCTGAGACGCCATTCTAATCTTGCATTCAGATGAGAATCAGGTTGATCAAGCAACTGCATGCTCACCATGAAAACATGGAGGTTGACAGATACTAGCAAGCACCAGGATTTCAGACAGACAGGGGGGACATGCGGTTGCAGCTTGTCCAGGTACTAATATCAGAGCACAGAGGAGCAAATCCCGGAACTCAGAGTAGAATGGCTTTGGACCAGATAGAACCTGTCTGGTAGCATAAATAAATCAACACTGCCCCAAGCCTGATATCCACGTACTATATGCTTTTCACTAAGCTAATTAACCAGCACCAGGAGTGCATTGACCATCTTGTTCTCTCTTGTGTATCCAGCAAGGAGGTGTGGTTTAGGGTGCTCCGACGATGTGGTTGCCAAGATTTTTGGACGGGGCATGACATCTGTTTTCTGGATTGGTGGCTCGTCAACAGTAAACGGGTGCTAAGCCTCGGCGAAAAGTCTTTGATATTCTTGTTGTGTTATTTGTTTGGGTTTTGTGGCTTGAGCGGAATGATCGTGTGTGTCGTAATCATTCCTCTCGCTTTTACAGTGGCGAACAAGATCGTGTATCTTGTGAGGTTGCCGGGTTGTTGGATTGGTCGCTTCTTGTGAGCTTGTAATTCACTGAACTGTTTTAGTTGCTTTTTTTCTATCTTAATGCGAAACATGTTATGGACAGTGTTGAAAAAAAATTAACATTATCAATCGCAAGTCTTTTAAAAAAATTGACGTTATCGCAGGCCAACCTGATCGAATCTCCTTGTCAGCAAGTGGCGAGCAAGAGAGTTTTTTTTATTATTTAACCTTTTTTAAATTAATATTTTAAAAAATCTGTCGCGAACTAAATTTTCAAGATTCAGAACGTTTTAGTCATATCAATTTAACTGACGTGATTATAGTTAAAATAACGCCATTTCAACTGGCGTGACTAAATACACATAAGCGACAATTTTAATCACACCAATCAAAATAGCGTGATTAAAAGCACTAATCAGGCCATTCCAATTGACGTTATTGTGTCTTGCTCACTAGGCTGTCAACATATAAAAACAGGACGCACCAATACATGTACACAACACACCTGGGTGCCCAGTTTGCTAGCACGTGCGGTGCGGGGCCTATCCATGGAGACGAGGGATCAAATTGTGGCGGAAACGATTTTTTTTTCCATTATATCATATTAAATAAGTAAATACACTTTTATTTGCTGCATGTGAATGATGTCCCATGTGGTTAGCGACTTCAAAATTGTTCCTGAGGTTCCAGGCTCGATCGCCACTCATCAGTGTTTTTTTTTTCATTTTGCAACTTTGTTGCAACATTTTTATACAATCGCAATTATGTTTCTATTACTATTAAAACACATAAATTATTTTACACTTAAATATTTCCTGCATTCATTTTAACGGCCATTCTACCTCCGGCGTGAGAATTAAAAAAAAATATTACAAAGAGAAAAAGGTGGATTAGAAAAAAAGAAAATTTTATTAGGAGAGAGGTGTGGTGGAAAAAGAAATATACTTTCTTTCTTCTAAACACAAATTTCTTTTTTCCCAACACACTTTTCTTACTCCTAATAGAATTTTTTTTCTTTCCAATCCACCTTTTTCTCTTCGCAATATTTTTTCTTAATTCTCACACCGGAGCTAGAATGACCGTTAAAGTGAATAGAGAGAATATTTAAGTGTAAAATAATTTATATATTTTGATAGTAATGAAAACATAATTACGATTATACAAAAATGTTGCAACAAAGTTACAGAATGAAAAAAAAATTGTAATGAGTGAGGGTTCGAACGAGACCTCGAGCAATTTTGGAGTCGGTAACCACTTAGGACAACATCATGTGGCAAAATGGAAAAGAAAAAATTCATTGCCATCGGGAATTGATCCCTGGTCTCCGTGATAGGACTCGCACGTGCTAGCCAACTGGGCACCCAGGTGTTTTCTCGACTTGTATTGGTACGTCCTATTTTTATATGTTCAAGCCTAGAGAGAGGCACAGTGACGCCAATTGGAATGGCGTGATTAGTGCTCTTAATCACGTCATTTAGATTGACGTGAAAGTCGTCGCTTACGTGTACTTAATTACACCAGTCGAAATGACATTATTTTAACTATAATCATACCAATTAAATTGACGTGACTAAAACGGTTTAGGTCGTGAAAATTTAGTTCGCGACGGATTTTTTTAAAATATTAATTAATAAAGGGTTAAATAATAAAAAAAAACTCCTAGCAAGAGCAGAAGAGGTAGTCCTTTGAGGCGCTCTGCGCCTCCGCCTCGTCTGGCCGCGCGCCATGGCGGCCCCGCCGTCGGCAAAGCCCACGTGATGATTTAGAGTGCATGAAGGGATGGGAATTTAAGCTAACATTACTAGTCTTGTGGAAGGAGGACGACCAACGTATAAAGTTCGCTCGGTTGCCCGATATCAACAGCCTTATATTAATGTTTTCGCACGAAGTGATAATAAAAATGCAAATAGGTTTGTGGGCGCCTAGGATACACCCAGTGTGCGAGTTGGCAGAGATTAGAGGTAATAATATATTAGTATCTCTTATGCAATATAGAATCTTTATATATTAAAGCACTTTTGTTGCGTCACGTCACACTAAAAAATATTAACCATCGAATTGAAATATAACGATAGATATTAAAAAAAAAAAAAAACTTTTCTCGGTCAATATAAGAGCGTGCTTGTACTCGGCGAGAGCAGATATGAACGACCGTCTCATCGCCCAAGTTTCACATAAATTTTGACTATAATCATATTTAATTTTTTATAAATTTCATATATTATAATTTGCTTTATCATTAAAGTTATTTGAATCACAACTTAAAATTTTACATATTTGAATTTATTTTTTAATAAGTTAAATAGTCAAAAATGATATTAAAAATCAACAATAAACAATAATTTAAAAATAAAGAGAGTATGTGGTAGTACACATGAACAATCGCATAAATATAAGAAATTAACTGTAACTGTTTTGTTAAATCAAATTTATTTTTGCTATAGATTCAATAGAACTATTCCAAAAGCTATAAAGGAAGTTATTATAAATTTATTCTACTTCTATGTATTACAAGTATATGCTACAATTAAAACTTTTATATATTATAAAAATGTATATTTAGATAACTTAAATTATTTTATCTTTTAAAAATGATCTTTGATTACTATGAGAACTAAGATTTAATCTTTTTCTCACTTACAACTCCGGTCTAAAAAAATATTATCTTTGAACGCAATGTTTTAATCAAACATTGTCAATATAAATTAAAAATAATTTTAAATTTATTAAGTTACAAAATTAAAAATAATTTGTTTTAAAAGTGTACCGATGCTACTTGTTATTAAATATTTTATAGATAATAAGGGTCATATTTATGCTTTAAATACCATATCGACAATTTTTTTGAGACCGAAGTATATATTTATAAAACTTTATCATCTATATCAAGATAACTATACTTCTATTTGTTAAATAATAAGTTTAAAATATACTGCTTCAACTAGAGATGCACAACAAAAACATACACGAAATACACGATAATTGTCGCGCAGATTTTCTAGTGACACATTATCCTTATTATTTGGTTGGAGGTATTTAAATCAAGGTGCAAGTGCACTCTTACATCTCCCCGCCATCGCAAAGTTAGATACTACATTTGTTTCAAAATATAAACATTTTTAGGTTTAAATAAGATTATTTTTTTAACTTTTATTAATAATATTTAAAAAATTACATAATTTTTAATATAAAAATATAATTTTTATGAAAGTTTATTTAATGATGAATAAAAAAATAATTTTTATATGATAAAATATTATTAATTATATATATTATTAGTTAAAGTAATAAAAATTTAACTTCGACTAAATTTAAAAATGTTTATATTTTATAACGAGAAAGCAGACTGGAGTATAAGGAAATGCGGCGTGCACACGACCGCTTTATTCATCACCAACTTTATTTATTCTCCAATACTGGTACGCATACGTATAGGACGTCCAGTGGCTAGTAGACAAACTATATATGTAATACGTATAATACGTCGACGCGGAATACAACGTGCGCACCAATACTGTCTGTCATGTGCGTGCATGCATGCATCGTTCTCCAGCTCTACTGCCCCATGTCATCACGGGCAGAAGGTGACCTGGTAATTGCTGTTGCCGTTGCACGCGTGGGTCTTGGGGTCATTGGGCTGGTGGTAGGCGTCGGGGCAGCCGGAGTCCCTGCAGCGCAGGGCGACGCCGCTGCTGCAGGAGAAGTCCATGGCCACGTTGTAGCCGTCGATCACCGAGATGTCGTAGTAGTCGTGAGCGGCGCCGCCGCCGATGGTGAACTCGGCCAGCGTCGCGGGAGGCCTGCCGGAGAGGGAGCACGACAGCGCACCTGCACAGTCGCCGGTCTGGCAGCTCCCGCCGCCGCCGCCGTTGAACGAGCAGCCCGTGCGGCCCCACACCCTGCCGGAGCTGGTGCCGGCCGGCACGTTGAATGTCCACGACCGGCCCGGGTCGAGCCGCACGCCGCCGCCCACGGGGATGGCGGCCGGCCACACGGTGAAGCCGCATCGGTTGGTGACGGTGAAGGTGGCCGCGTTGGCGCTGGTGGCCACGAAGATGGCGAGGACGACTAAGAGGGCTAAGGAGGATGGCGCCATTGAAGCCAGCTATTCTTGCAAGCTGCTTGCTGTCTGTGTTTGCAAGTTGCTGTGATATGAGTTAGAATCAAGCTCGTGCGTATTTATAGATGGCAGGGGAGCTACCTTGGGAGAAAATTCAAGGCTGGTGGAATGACAAATATGCCACTGGAGCCGCCAAGATATATATTGTTTGATACTCGTATCGATTTGGACGTTGCTCTCATTGGCATATTCAATGACTTGCACGGAGAAGACAGCTATGGTATGAATGGAGAGCGGCCGACCGCACCCAAAAGCTAATTAAGCTTAGCATTAATGGTGCAAACGCAAACAAGGAGCTTCAACCAGCATATGCCATCAGTGAACATACGAAGAACTGGTATGAAGATTTTTTTTTCTTTGAAACTTGTAAGAGGTGTATGTGTGGCTCACGGATAGCATCTATGGTGCATCTAGATTTATTCACAAAAGCAGCCTTTAATTTCTCCACAAAAAAAAAACAAAATGGCCTTGATTTCTCCCAAAAAAAAAAAAAAACTGACAGAACCCAACTGGCAAGATAACGACTGAATGTGGAGATAAATCAACAATAAACACTGTGTTGACCGCTGGTCAACAGTATGGTGGTCGACGCACGTTTGCACTTTAGATCGAATTCTATTCTTTTTTCCATGGTGGTTCAGTGCATGCGCATGAGAACAGTTGGTATTACATTCTTCAGGATTATATAAATATAGTCACATTTGCAACTGCATGATAAGACTGCATGCACAGGAACCATCCTATAAAATTAGTAAATACTCGATGCATAAAGCTCATAAAGAAATGGAAGTCGTTTTGATTTAGAGCAAAGAGGAAAAAGTTGCAATTATTTTTTTACTACCATGGTGAAGGTGGTGGCAGCTTCTTTAATTTGCGCTTTGCCGCTGGCGGCGAAGGTGGCGAGCTAGGAGCGAGGAAGAGCAGCGAGCAGGCGTTTCGAGCACGCCATTCTCGTTTCCCGCGTATTATATTTAGAGATGGATAACGGTGTAAACAAGATACCATAGCTTTATATCGACCAAGTATTGTCTTGGAATTACAACAAGACTCGACAAAGAAGAAATATATACCATCTCATGCTTCATGTACACTCAATGAAGAAAGTCTTGAATTGACGTGGGAAAAGTTGGACGCTATATATACTTTGAATATGTCTGGCTTGTTTGACTTGAGAGGAGCCTCCATTACTAGTAGTTTTTTTAGTAATGCCAATTTTTACTTTGCATAAAGAAAGAAAATCTGTTGCATAAGCTGCCGGAAATTTCTCCCACGGCTCATATTGATTTGGTTGAATGTGGATCTTATTTGACCCCGGACATGAACTGGTATTGGTTTGCTGCATCATTTTAGATGGAATAGGTACTACAAGAAAATAGATCTTTAGTTATCAAGTTTTAGTGACAAAAAAATTTGATCACTAAAAATTAATAAATAGTGACCAAGATTTGAATTTTATTGTTAATATACATTTTTAGTGACCAAGATATATGCTCATTGGTTGATAAATATATTTAGTTACTAAAGGTACCCTAGTTGCTATACAGTTTTGTTGACCAATATACTTAATTATTAGTTACTATATACATATAGTGACAAGATTTTAGTAACTAAAATGCGACTAAGATTTTTAGTGATAAAATAGTTATAGTAAATGACTAATTACTTTGGTGACTAAAAATATTTTTCTTGTAGTGAGGTGAGGCGAGCTTTTCATATTATAGGGCCTGAAGCTAAGAAAAAGAAAAAAAATGAAGGACCTAAAGCCGTTGATTTCAAATTCTCATTGGTACAAGGAAACTAAGCATTGACTTGCCAAATTATTCTGCGAGCTCGAGTAATTAAGATGCAGCTACATTTCTTCGCTGAAATTTTCAAAGAGCTGCTTCTTAGGTGTACTTTGTATTTATCGACTATGGCATGGAAATGGCTACATACACATTCCTCTGTTATTTTCCACTTAAGGTAACTTTTTTGAGCAAATTTCTTATTTGTCATCAAACTTATACTTTTTCCTTATTCACCATCCAAATATGCACTTCCCTTAGTCGCCATTGGTAATTTTCAACCTTTCTACGCAATTTTCTTTATAGTTTATATATATGAGAAAAATGTTATGATCATACCCTACAACCCTTCACTTTTTTTTTACTTCCATTAAACTCCTCTTTTGTATGTGGGAAAATTATAAGTTTCATTAAACCATTGAAGTTGGGAAGCTTATAATTCATTTAGTCCTCACCATCAACACATATGAATGTACCATGGCCATCTGTTTTATATATTTGTGGAAACAAAAACATCATCTATATATTGCTTCCAGGTCCATATACGGAAGAACACATATAGTCAACGTACATATCTGCGTAGTCCATACACGTATGGACGCACATCTTATTCATTCCTGCTAGCTCGTAACGCTAAGCAGCTATAGTTATGTGTCCATGACGCAGCACATTAAGCACTGTCGTCTACTATAGGAGTAATATCACGCATGCATGCATTGTTCGATCCAGGCCGGCAAGACGCCTCAAGGGCAGAAGGTCACCACGTAGTTGCTGTTGCCATCACAGGAATGGGTCTTGCGTTCTTGGGGCTGGTGGTAGGCCTCGGGGCAGCCCGAGTCCGTGCAGGTCAGGGTGACGCCGGTGCTGCAGGAGAAGTCCAGGGCAAGGTTGTATCCATTGATCACCGAGATGTCGTAGTAGTCGTGGGCGCTGCCGCCGCCGATTGTGAACTCGGCCAGCGTCGTGGGGGGCTGTCCGGAGAGGCGGCACGCCAGCGCGCCCGCGCAGTCGCCCGTCTCGCAGTGGAACTTGCCGTTCGTGGAAGAGCAGCCGGTGCGGCCCCAGATCCTCCCGGAGGCGGTGCCGGCGGGGACGTTCAGTGTCCACGTCTGGCCCGGGTCGAGCTGCAACCCGCCGCCCACGGGGATGGCCGCCGGCCACACGGTGTTGGGGCAATTGTTTTTTATGGAGAAGATGGCCGCGCTGGCGCCGGTGGCGAAAGCAGCTGCGATTAGGAGGATGAGGACCGGGTTCGCGGCCGCCGGCGACGCCATTAGTATTCTTGCTCTTGTGGACACTGTGTTTGCTATAGAAACCGTGGTTGGAGTTGTCAGCAACACGGCCAGGAGCATCATCCGAGCATGCACATTTATAGATGCCCGAACGAGGAGGACGAGGCCTGATTCAAAAGTCAATACCGGTGGACATTTCAATTTTCCAAAAGACACCGTCATTTATACGTACCATGACTATGATATTACTAGCTCAGTTTCAAAATATAAGCATTTTTAGATTTAGATAAAATTAAATTTTTTTAACTTTTACTAATAATGTATAGCAAATTACATAATTTCTAATGTAAAAATTTATTTTTTATGAAAACTTATTTTATGATGAATTAAAAAATATGTTTTATATGATAAAATATTATTAGTTATACATTATTAGTGATCAAAGTAATAAAAGTTTGACTTTTATTAAACTTAAAAATGCTTATATTTTGAAACGGAGAGAGTAGAAGCATAAAACATGACATGAGAGCAAGTGTTTCTCTTGGAACCACAAAACGTATGAAACAGTGGCATCTTAGGGCACCTCTCTTGGAACATAGGAATTTCACATTAGTTATACAATAATTACATAGTAATCAATTCAATTTCATAGAAAAAAGTACCCTAGCAATATTGTAGGAATTGATTTCGCTTTCATAGGAAAAATATAGGATTCATTATTTTTCCCCATAATTCAAAGGGGTGTTTGAAGTCTCAGGCATGTACCGGCCAACCATTGAAATTCTTGAGCTAATGTGGAAAGTTGAGCAATGTTCTTTGATGGTATCCGGCATATTTGACAACAGAAACTACAGTTTTCGTTATTAGATGATTCTTTGCACTTCCCATTTGATAGTGGCATGTGTTGAATAATGTTACGCCTTTCTTGTCCAGCGGATACATAATAGACCGGCAAGTTTCCACTTGCCATGGAAGTCTTGGTTTCAATATAAAGTACCAGTCCTCCCAGGTAATGAGGCCCAATGGTGCCAATATTTTGAATACTTAGAATAAATGTTAGTAACGGGCGTGCTGGTGGGCCTTCACTAAGCCCAAGCATGAGAAGGCCTGGTGTGTCTGGCCTAAGTAAAAAATTAGAAAGCCCACCTAAAGAGCCCTACCTATCCGCATGCGGGGCCCAGAAGAGAGCATGCATCGATGGCGATCGCGTCCTAGCGAGTCGTGAACATTGTCGTAGTATGGAGCAGTAGTATTTAAGAACCAAATGCATATTTTTATTTAATTTGACGGGGTATACAAATGAAACTACATGATAGTACATGTATGCGTACACATGCATGCACGCAGTCACGTACAACACCGTCTTATTCTTCCTGATAAACTTTATTTATTCTCCACACTCATCATAAGCAGTACTAGGAGCTACCAGCCGCTGTATACGACACCTTCGATCACGGGCAGAAGATGACCTGGTAGCTGTTGTTGCTGCCGTTACACGCGTGGTTCTTGGTGTCGTCGGTCGGAAACAGGTAGGCGTCGGGGCACTTGTCGGCCTGGCACACCAGGTTGGGCCCGTTGCTGCAGGAGAAGGCCATCGGCAGGTTGAACCCGTCGATCACGGAGATGTCGTAGAAGTCCTGCTCGCTGCCGATGGTGTACTCCGCCAGCGTCAGCGGCGGCTGCCCGGACAGCGTGCACGACAGCGCGCCGCCGCAGTCGCCCGAATCGCACCTCCCGGAGTCGCCGTTGAAGCTGCACCCCGTGCGCCCCCACACGCGCCCGGAGGCCGTGCCCGCGGGCACGTCGAGCGTCCACGTCTCGCCGGAGTTCAGCTGCCGTCCGCCGCCGACCGGGGTGGCCGCGGGCCACACCGTGTACGGGCAGTTGTTCTTGATGTTGAACGTGGCCGCGCTCGCGCCGGCGGCGAACATGGCCAGGACGAGGAGGACCGACGTCGAGGCGGCTGCTGCTGCCTGGTTGGAAGCCATTGTGTTTCGATCGATTGCTTTGCTTTGCTTTTGTTTTGTGTGGCAGTAGCGTGTGGGATGTGTAGGAATGGTGTGGTGCTAGGGACGAAGGTGCACGGGGGGTATTTACAGGTCGATGGCCATGGCCCGTGACCGGGGAAGGAGACGATCGAGATGGGTTTTGCATTAGTCAAGGATGGTGTGTGGAATTGGCATAAATTAATGTCCTTGAGTCAATACGCGAGACTTGGAAATTTCATCGATCCATCCTTCGATCGGAAACTCGACTCTGTCAATTTGCCACTTCGCAATCGCTGTGTATATTTGACTGATCTTGCGTAAATAACAGGATCGGGAATGCGTGTAGCTCATGTTAATGGCAAAATAACAACTCTTGTTCTTATAAGTTCATAGCACCGTGTAGTCCTTTTTTTTAATCCAAAACCTAGTAACCATAGCAACCATTTTTTTTGTTGTAAAAATATCATTTTTCGGGGAAAAGAGTCATCACTTGGCTTTTATTGATAGCCAAATTTGGGACAGAGTAATGCTGGGATTACCAGCTTACAAAGCAAGTTTAAACCACATAACAGAGAAAGAACACAGCACCTCCCATGTTACAGACATACTACATCACACCGACATCAGACAAAACAGCAGATGACAAAGTCAGGCAGTGAATATACATACTTAAAACAGCAGCCGACAAAAGTTAGGCAGTATACTTAACGGTCAAGCAATCTTTCGTCGTGAGGAAATTAAAATTAGATCAGTATAGGCGTATAGCTTGCTTGTTGGAACTTTCTTGCCCTGCCGTGTTGCATTGGTCGCAATTTGTCATATAAATGGTCCATCTAGATTAATATACTCCGTATGTAACAATAAGTCCGTGGACACGGCAAACACAAGATGTCGTAGGTCCTTAATTTTGCCTAGGTACGTCTGATTGAGTCCTGCTCCTGCTAAAATCTCTGGAAAACGGCAAGTCCGTGGAAAACTCTCTGAAAGAATTAGAAGAAGAAGAAGGATCCATGAACAAGTCAGCGGTCAATCCGTTGGAGACCTAGCGAGAAAGTAAAAAAACTTCAATAGTATTTCTACCAGCCGTGAACTCCCTTGAATTTCCGCCCGGCCTGTGGAAAAATGGAATCATCATCGTCCATCGATCTGGAGGATCATGTTGGAAACTAAGTACCATGTGACTTCATGTGCAGGCCGGACCTAACTTGCAAATAAGTACGTAGTCAGAATTGTTTGGCCCGATCATCGCGGAGCAATGGCGCATGGCTCTCGTTCATGAATGCATTAGCAGAAGAAGAAACGCCATGCCTAATTAACGTACTGATGCTAGTGCATCTCTGGAGTGTACCACAATAATATGGGTTACTTAGATACATGCCATTACAGTATATTGCACCTCTGTACGATAGTGTACCGCAATGATCGATGTGATCTTCACCGAGCTGCTTCCATCTCTTGATCATCGATCGTCTACTTTTATTGCTTGTGAAAACGATAGACTTCTCTGGCTATAGCTATAGATGGAAGGACGAAAGCGGTGCGTCTGTAGCTAAAGAACGGTGTAACCTCATCTCTCTGCCATGAGACCCTAGGACATGCTTGTTCCTTTTCTTTTTTTTTTTTAAAAAAAAAACATGCTTGTCATACCTCGAGCGCATACAAACCAACTGAGCAGCAATCACTGAACTACATCAGCATAAGGTCCCCGAGAAGGTCCAAAAATATTCATGCCACCCAGTAATAATGTACTAGTATAATAGGTACCGTATATCGGATTATTTTCTCAAGAAAAATATCTGTTTCATGTGACATTCTTTGTGCGGCACACTCAAGTTTCCATACAACTTCGTTTCGGTCGCTGCTCATCAGTCAGTAGATTACAAATTGACAACATTCCCAATTCCAATTCCAATTCCAATCCCAAGTTTTTACACGGTCGACAAAACACTAAGCCCACTTCTTGCTCAACAGCTTCGATACGGTCAAGTCCGCGCCGCCAAATCCATCCAAGACAGCTTTCGCGGAGGGGAACTCCGCCCTGGCAGTGAGACTGGATGACACGAACTGAAGTAAGCTAGAGTAGCAAGCTTTGGAATGTGATCGAGATCAACAAGGTACGGGATGGCAGGTCAAGAATTAATGCCTCACCTGCTTCGAACAACCACGCATGGCATGCCTATGCGCTCGGCCGCAAGAACGCCGGACTGGCTACCAGCAACAAGAACGCAGTTTTGGATGTCGCACCCGACATATTCAGACCCAGCTCGCAGAGTTGTTATTATCTTGTTGGAGCTGAGAATGGAGATTGGACAGTAAGTATTCTCCCACACAAGTGTAAATGAATCAGATACAGTGTTAAAATAACCTTTCAGATGCTTGGATGTCAACACTAAGTTTTAGGACTGATGCAACCTCTTCTGCTATCCTCTGCTTCTCTGCCGAAGCTGTTGCAACAAAGCGTTTGAAATATATCTTTAAATGAAATTACTGTAGGAAACTAAAGTCATGCCAGGGCCAGTGTGCTCACCAGCCTTTTCTGCTTCCCTGACAAGTTGCTCATCAAGACTTGATGAGACTCCTTTGCCAAGAACAAGCTGCCCATAGAAGCTTCCTTCAGCCTCTTCTTTTCCAACAATCTTTATTTTCGAAATTCTGTCAGGGCCAAGCTTTTCAATAATAGATCTGCAGCAAAATATAAAGTTTACACAAAATGTGTTGTTGCTGAGGCCATCAATTGGTAATGAACTGAAGTAGCATGTTATCGTAAGTCTTGGCAGAACACATTGTCATGCAACTAGAACAAAGCGACTAGGTTTAGTTTGAAACACACTACAGGTAAATGACAAAGGATTTCAACAAAATATTGTTCGTACCTTGAGATCTTTTCTCCATTTCTCCCATATGCTGCCAATATGGCCACAGGGACACCCTCACTAATGGCATCATCAATGAACCTTTGAATGAAATAGGGATAAGTCTAAACAGCCCCCTAAACTACAACTACGAGAGTGGGTGCACTTCAACCCCAACCTTTAAAACCAAATACTTAGCCCCCCGAAGTATTGAAAACCATCTAAATAACCCTCTAGGCTGTTTAAGAGGTGGTTTTACTATTTATGGGCCCGCACGTCAGTTTGAAATAAGTCTAATTCACCCCCTCAACTATCAATAGTGGTTTACTTCACACCCCAAACTTTAAAAATCCAAAAATTGGATTTTTAATCCCCTAAAGTATTAAATCTGTCTAGATAACCCCTGTGTTGTCTAAATAATTTGCAATACTTTATGGGGTTAGTCTGATTTTAAAATTTGAAGGGTGAAAGAGACCACCATTGATGGTTGAGGGGTAAAATAGACTTATTTCAAACTGACGTATGGGCCCATAAACAGCAAAACCACCGCTGAAACTGCCTAGAGGGTTATTTAGACAGTTTTCAATACTTCAAGGTGTAAGTATCCGGTTTTAAAGGTTAGGGGGTGAAGTGCACCCACCCTCATAGTTGAGGGGATTATCTAGACTTATCCCAATGAATTAATACACAATATTAAATAAAAGATAAAGTGCAACATAATGCTACTGATGTTGCAATCTCACACTACACAAAAATGGCAGTAATTGAACACATGAGTTACACAAAATCAAAATAAGGATGATTCACTTATAAGGGCTCATGAAAAGAAAGCATGTTGCAAGGAAACATGGATAAAATTTTGAAAGTTGATCTGACATCGTCCATTTCATGAAGATAACAGCTAAGTCCTCACAAACAAACAATAAGAATTTGCACTATGCTCCTATTTTTTTTTTCAAATTAGTTAATTAGGGAAACAAAGAACCACCTTTGCATACTATTGGCTATGAAGACTGCACCTTATAATTTCCAGCGATCCTGAAGTCACTCAATCAATAATAGCTTAAATTCTCATAAAATGTTTTTCTAGAGAGAATTTGTAACAAATAGAGGGGATAAACAGGAATAATAAGCTTACTTTTCAACGCCTGGCCTCAGTGGCAGGCTATCAGAAGCTGAGAACTCTTCCAAAGCTTTCAACTAGGAGCAATAATGCAAACGGATTAATATGATGGAATTTATAGTGACAAGTGGACAAGTATGAAAACCCTGGTCCACTTTAAAATTGTTTTAAATATCAAGATCTTCAGTTCTCGACTAGTCAAGTTACTTGAAAGATGTAACTAGTACTACCATACAGGCAAGCAGAAAAAATAGAATATGTCGGACAGGAAATCAGTATCATAACCCTTAATCCGTGTGCAAAAGAGAAAACTAAATTGAATGCCTTTTGTCCTGTTTAAAATCCCATTTTGGTGGCCTTCTTTAGCAGAAATATGTATGAGTGATGACACTCGTGTGAATCAGAACCTCGATAGAATACAGTAACATAAACATGAAAGTGAACTGCATATGAAACAATTGAATTGAGATAGTATGGATAAGATGCAAACATTAAAAAGAAATGTCAGATAATTGACAGTTGTAGCTAATTTGTTAAGTGCCCAATATCATAAAGTACTCAAGTAATGTTTGATGATATACTCTATATAATTACCTTTTCACGAAAAACACTTTTTATAAATGATCCTTTCTCGCTAGTAGGCAAAGACGTAGGCCAGCCAATCTGTGGCAAGTCAGGAGAAATGAATTGTGATCCATAAGTAAATGCAACTAGCCACCACAAAGCAAGCGTACATATTATGTAATTTGTACCATGGGAAAAGCATATAACACTTTGAAATTGACAAAAGGGGGCACTGGGGGAAGAAATAGAAATGTACCCTATCAAAGAATAGTACCAGCATCCTCTCCTCATCACCACGAGATTTCCTAGAAAATTATATAGCTTTAGAAAAATAATCAATACAGTGAATAAGGAACTCCACATGCCACTCCATCCGGTTAAAACCATATCATTAATTGTAATAAATAAATAAATTATATAAACCAACTAATGGGGAAAAAGGTGCAGTACAGAATATGCGGTGCTTGACTTTACTTTGAGCAAACTGTGATGCTCATGACAGATAATGCTAATGAATTGAATACCCACCTCACCAGATCAGCATATATCGGCTCTGTCCAATTCGCACAATCTAGCCCAAGACTTCGAAACGCTGATGAAATAAGATGATAAACGTGTTAAAACCAAGACAGATAAGAATTGCGCATAATTTGAGGGCTAGAACCTGATAAACCATTTATGCATTGACTGCACATTTGTAGTTTTCGCACCTACATTGAAAGCTTGACGATTGCCAAAGCGGTACACATCAGCAAGAACTCTGGAAGAAAAACAGGTGATTTCAATTAGAACTACTCCCTCCGTTCACAATTATATGTCATTCTAGCATTCAAATTTTGTCCTCTAATATATGTCATTCTCACTTCCCAATGCACATTTCTCTCTTTCCAACATACTTTCTCTCTTCCCAATAAATATCTATCTCTTTCCTCCTCGTTTTCTGCATATCATATTTTTCACTTCTCTTTAATTCCCGTGCCCAAGGCTAGAATGACTTATAATTGTGAACGGAGGGAGTATTATCTCCAGAAATAAAAAAAAAGAAAAAACAGAATACTTGATGCTGGAGTACTTCGCAGTGGCATCACAAAAAGTATTACTCCTACTACTAGTTCAAGAGCAAACTATGATGCATTTACAGTCGACAAATACTGATTCCAACAGCTCTCAAAGTTTTCACACGTTTCAATCAATCATTTCGAACACGAGAGGTTACAAGATGAGTATCAACTATAGCTGAAGAAACTACTAGTACTAAATCTCCAGAATCAGAGAAAAGAATATATTTTTTTGGCCCGGGGGGAGGGGGGGGGGGGTGGCTTACAAGCTATAACTAACGGAACCCACGAACCAAGTATTCAGTAGAAAATACAGGAATTTAACACTCGGTCCGTCTCACCCTTCCACCTCAAGAAGCACAGCGAGTTCCGGCGCGGAGGGTCCGTCTGACGGTGATAAGGAGCACCGGAGCGGGGCCACGGAGAGCCTGCAGCCAGAGCTCGAGCTGGCCGCGGCGCGGAGGGGAACAGAGGCGGCGGAGGACGAGGACGCAGGGACGGAGGAAGCTGCCTTGGCGGTCTCCGGCGAGGCCAGCGGCGACGCACGGAGAAGGACGCAGCTAGCGGCGTTGGTTGCCATGGCGGTGGAGGACGGGTGTGCGGCGTCGGGTTGGTGGGCTGGCGGCGGCGATTTTCCGGCGCGCGCGGGAGGAGCCGGGCGATTATTGGTCCGTCCACCACTGGATGTGTGGCGTGGACCCAAGCTGAGCTGAGAGCGAGAGCGCACACACTAAAGCTAATCGTGCTACCGTGTCTTAGCTGAACACCACTTCGTTTTGGCATTGTATTGCAAAATTAAAAATTACAGTGATACGATCCTCATCAAATTATCAATCAATCAATCAGTAGTTTTGTTTAGGGATTCCCTTTGTTTAAGAGAAGTTCAGATACTTACTACAGCCTTCGTTCATCTTTAAGGTGGTATTTGGGGAATGAGAAATGAAGTTGGGATTGAGATGGAAATATGAAAAAGATAGATTCAAATTATTCATTCATTTATTTTATTAAATTTCAACCATCTATCTATTTTTTAATCTTTATTTCACACTTCATTTTGAAATTCCCAATCGTTGTTTAAAATGGCCGTTTGTTGCACGAAACGCAAGATTCGAGCTGTTTTCTTTTTAGAAGCGCTAGATGAGACCACAAGTCACAACGGCATCTCCTCTGCTTCATTGAACTCCATTGCGTATTCTGATAAGCGCGCTATCCTGATCCTCATTTTATCCTCCTCCCGATCGCCATTGCCGTCAGGCGTTTTTTATGACAGTGATCTCCACAGCAAACAAACGATCAATCAGAAGGAAATCTGATCTCCTCTCCCTCATCAGTGTCAGGATGGATGGAACATTCTAGAAAGAGGTAGGTGGCAGGCAAAGGCCAAAATTGACCTGCCATCAGTACTGAAAGGCTCATTTCAAAGGGCTGGTCGGCAAAAGATGAGCATTTCTTCCTGTCTTCTTCCTCTTCTAGATGGCGTTTTAAGACCCTGTTTGAATCTCACGATCTAAGATTGTGTGAATTGTTGGATTCTAAAATCTAGATTTTAAATTTTTAAAATCTCAACAGTTTAGATGGTGAGATTTTGTCAATTGTATTAAAAAATACTGAATAATCTTTAGATTCGTAAGATTCTATAAAATTTTATAATCTTTCAAAAATTTATATATTTAATTACGAACGAGATAATTTTTATCACCGGTTAGTTACAAACGAGATAATTTTTATCCGGATTCAAGATTCAAACGGCACCTTAAAATTGGCTGTGGTGACTTTGACTCCACTCCCTTCCGAGTTTGTCGAGCAAGTAAACGTAGGCTGCGGAGCTAAGCGTTGGAACCAACAGTTTTGCTGTTACGCGGTAAAGCAGGGACCAAGGACGAAAACAACTCGAAGCCACGAAGCCGTGTGTGACACAGTTTTCCCCCCCAACAAAAAATTCTCGATCCTTCTCATCTACGCGCCGCGAGTGATTTGATCCCATCCAAGCCTCTTCTTCTTAATCTTCTCCCGCTCCGGGGGTCCTCCCGATCCGAGCCGCGACCCACTCGATGGCGGTCAACGCCGGCAACAGGACCCGCAACGCCAAGCTGGTGAGCGAATCCTCAAATTTCGCATCTTTATCCCCTTACCGCCGCGTGCGGCGCGCCAGCTCCGGTTGCTTGCTCCGTCAGATTCTGTGGGCTGTTAGTAATTGTCTGCGCAGCTTCATCGCCATCGGCGGGGCTGATTCGTGGGTCATCGTTTCGTTAGGTTTCCTGGGTGTATCCTGAGATAGGCTAGATGAACTTAGCCACGATCGTTCAAAGGTCGCGTCTTTTTGCCGTATCGCTACGGTTTGCCGTTTTGTACGGCGAGTTTGAGCTCTGCGATGCTGCGTTTGCCAGGTTCTTCTCGGGGATGTGGGCACCGGCAAGTCCAGCCTGGTTCTCCGGTTTGTCAAAGGCCAGTTCATCGAATTCCAGGTTAGACTTTCTTCGGCTCTCTTGACAAGTAATTGGGCTTACTTGTGCGTGCTGCTGGGATGCCTAAATTGGTTGGTTTGTTTTGCCTGCAGGAGTCGACAATCGGTGCGGCTTTCTTCTCGCAGACCTTGGCGGTGAACGATGAGACGGTGAAGTTCGAGATTTGGGACACGGCAGGGCAGGAGAGGTATCACAGCTTGGCACCCATGTACTATCGGGGTGCTGCAGCTGCCATAGTAGTCTATGACATCACGAATGCGGTTAGTATCACAAACTTGCTTATCTGAACTAATTGCATATAGTGGATTTTATTGAATCTAGATGTGGTGTATGCTTTTGTACATGAAACACATCACTAGCAAATACTAACAATGTTCACCCTTGTTTTCTACATTATAGGCCTCTTTTTCGAAAGCAAAGAAATGGGTACAAGAACTTCATGCACAAGGTAATCCAATCCACTTCTATTCTTAAGATGTTCCTTATGTTTGCTACGTTGATGTCTAGAAAACATGGACTTTGAGTACATGGTTGCATGAAAAAAAGTCTTGTGCTGTAGTGCAATTGTATAAAAATTGATCCACCTGCTGTGATTGCATGGGCAGGGTTCCCATGGATGATCCTTGTGAATGAGTGGGCTTACGTAATGTTAATTGTCCCTCTCTTTGTTTCTTATGCAGGAAACCCAAACACAATAATGGCCCTTGCTGGCAACAAGGCTGATCTGTTAGAGGCAAGGCAGGTGGCAGCAGATGTATGTAGTTGTCCTGACATCTCATTGTCAGCATTATCTTTATGCATCACAGCATCTCTTCTTGTAATCAGTGAGAGAGACTGGTATTTTTCATTATATCTGCAGTATTTATGCATATTTCTTTTTATGCTAGAGGCGGATTTAATGGTAATTTTTAAAGTTCCAAAATATTGTCATGAATGGTAGTGAATAGTCAGTTTTGCTGCTAACATTCTTTTAATGATAGTTTTGAACCAGTAAGAATAAATAGAAATAGTGAAGATTGTCAGCCTACTTTGGTTTAGATAAGCTGGGGCCTGAGACTG
>BCLF01000105.1:224009-243102 GCA_001602275.1 Zoysia japonica | reverse complement strand
TGTGTGTGTGTGTGTGTCTTACTCAACTCCACTTGAATGCTGCAGGAAGCAAAGGCTTATGCTCAAGAGAACGGCCTCTTCTTCATGGAAACGTCTGCTAAAACGGCAACCAATGTGAATGATGTATTTTATGAGATTGGTATGCAATACTTCAAACTAAAATTTAAGATGGGTGCTGGCCCATGGGGACATTTTTTACAACTATACATAACTACATAAGTAGAATTTACTAGCTGTTGAATATCTAAATCATCTGGCATGTTCTGCTGCTAGAATCTGAGCATTGCTGTGCCCATTTTGTTTCAGCAAAGAAATTGCTTCAAGGGCAACAGGATCAGAATCCGCAGGGAGGAATGGTTCTCAACCAGCGACCACCGGAGAGGACAGTGAGCGCATCTTCGTGCTGCTCATAAATCAGTGTGGATTGTGGGCGACATGTTCCATGGCCTGAAATCCAAGAGGAGTATGTGATGGAAACCGGTCGAAAGCTTTGCTACAAGTAGCTGCCATCCCAACTGCTATACTTTTGTGCCTTTACGACTTGTCCATTGTTATTAACTTATTATGTGCCTTGTAAATGTGAATACTAGTGTGTTACTGCGAAGGTTCACAGGCTCGTGTTCATGTATTTCTGAAACTAGTGAAACAGAAACGAAGTAGACATATTCGTTTGATTTACTTATTCTGATCGTGTTATGTCAATTCTTCCTAGTTATTGTTAGGCTCTGTATTAACGTGCAATTCAACTAGCCGGAGCTGTTGTGAATGACGGTATGTTCACGAGAATTTTTCCTCTTAACTGTGTTTTTTTCTAAAATTGAACTGATTCTAATGAAATTTTTATTAGGTTCTTAAAAAATTATGCATTCCAAAATAGACCTTAATATTGTGTAAAGTTACTTCAGTAGTACATTTTCCTGTTCTCAGAAACGTTTACTGCTTTAATGCTGTCCAAGTGTTGTGTTACCGTCAGCGCCAGAGCAGGGGACGCCACAGTGGAGCGCAAGCACATGTCGCTTCGCGCAGGTGGGCCGGAGTGGGCTGCCGTGCCATAGAACCCATGGACCAACTCGGCTTATATGTATGAGGATGTTGCGTTGTACTGAGAATCAATCAATCAAATAATCAAAACAATTATCCTATCCCCTAATTCCTATCTTCTTCCCCCTTCTCCAAGTCTCTCCTCCTCCAATTCCGGCGATCTCGCTCCTTTCCCCGGCGAGGTTGCTAACACAAATGGCAAAGAACCAACTACATTTTGGTGTCCACGTAATAACAACCAGCGGCATCTTCTTTGTTGTCTTTTTTTCTGAAGACCGCAAATTTGAGAATAAACTTGTAAAATAACCAGCAATAAAAAATTATGAGCTTATGTTTATGGTAAGAGTGTCACAAGGCACATTTCGATTTATGGAGAAGTACCACAGGCACAGGCTAAGCGTTTGCAAATGCAGCTCATTCAAACTCAAATGTAGGCAATATCGAAAACCTCCCGAATATTTCTGGCCCACTAGGAAACAAAGCAGCACCTATAGTGGAGAATAATCAGTAGAGAAAAAGTAGTATGCTAATGCATAGAGGATAATACAAGGCCCAACCATTCTAAGGAAGCATGTCACTTGTATTCAGTTATGACAGGGGCATGATAACATATTATTCCAAATGAAACTCAGTATGTGCCACTTCTTTAGTGCTATCTATAACTGTCTTTTCACTGGATGTAGTCATCGTTGTAGCTGTCACTGATCACCGAGACGAATCGCTCGAGCCATGGCAGCTGGTGGAGGTCCTTCATGGTGTCAACAATGTAAGAGTCGGCGCAGCGAGGTGGTGACTGGCACGGGTTGTCTCCCAGGCTAAAACCCCCAGCGAGGAACCTCTGGATGAGTGCCAGTTGAGCTCTCTCCTGCTCTGAGTACCCTTCAACGGCTGTTGGCATGCAGTCAAATGTGTCCCATGCCCATATCTCAGATGCTGCTTGGCTTGACTCTGCTGCGGAGGAATGCTCAATGATGCCGTCATCCCAGAATACACATTGGCATGTCTGTACACCGTTAGCATAGTCAGCACCACAGGAGTAACAGAACTCATGGCCACACCTGCACAAGTCGAGAACTGACCCTTAGCTCACAGCGATAAAAAGGTATATATGTCAATGTGACAGGACAGCAACTAAAAACATAGGTCAATGATCTAATTTGTCAAAACATAACTATTTTATGCACCAGCTATTAGTGGGCCTAGTTCAGCTTGTGACAAAACCAAGTAAATCAGAAAAATAAATATTGCATATTGATTTAGATTGCAATGGAGCTTAGGTCTAATTATAACTTATGTTTGGAAACTCCACGCCTGAAATGATCTTTGAAGAGTAACTACATTGTGCAATGTAGAAAAGAAATAAAGTATACCAGCAAGTCATATGGAAGCAGCCTTGTGTGAGCTCAATCATTCGTTGACATCTCTGACACCGCCTCCACCTATTGTTTTGTGCAAGCCGTTGAAAAGATAGGTCTTCAGCATCTCTATCCTCAACAGGCAAGCTCTGGTACTCATCACAGCCCATCATGATATGCCATGGTACTCCACAGTTGACACAGATATCTCTATGGCATTCTGGACACTCGATGCAATTGAGATCAGATTGACTTGATGAACTCGCCCTTGAAAAGTGATGACTAAGGTCTAAGAAAACTGAACAATTTGGAAAGGGGCAGTAAAATCTTTCCATGTCTGAGTTGCTAGCATCTGCAACTGTTCTCTCCAGTGAATCAAAGCTGCTAACTGGAAGGAATGATTTACACTCAATAGCTGAAATAAGATATTTACACCTCAATTGAGGGCATCTTATGGGAAGCTTTGAGGTTTGCAGCCTTTTTTCAACATATCCAATGAGGCAACTGTAGCAGAAAGTGTGTGAACAACCTGCCTTGATCATCTGAGAACCTAGTTTTTCCTCGCAGCAAATCGGGCAAGTGCCAACCTCATAGGGAGATACATATCTGATGCCTATCGCTTCTTTAGCCAACCTCAAGGGCCTCTCAAGTTCGAAGCTTGGAAGCAATATTAAATCAAAGTCTTCTAACTTATCAACCAGTTCAAGAATTCTGTGTCCTAGAGCTACCAAAAGCTGGTCTTCGAGAATCTCAGCTTCTGCTATCTGTCATAGTGAAATTCATAAACGAGCACTTGTCATAAAAAGGCGGCTGTAAACAAAAAGTATCCATTCAAATTTAAGTTGATACATTGCAGGAAAACAGTAACAAAATGCGGCCTAAAAGATGGCTACTGAGTACTTTGACAGTGACCATCATGCAAATGCTATGCTGCATTCATTCAGTAAACTAAACAAAAAATATTCATTCAGTAACTGGTGCATACATAGCCACTGATCAACCCTGACAGAGGTAACATTTGTGCAATGACTGAGTGGACGGACAAAGTTGCGTAAATCAAATAAGCAAATTAACTATTGTAGGTAAGTACAAATTCATTTACTATTTCTTCTGTTTTCCGAGATAATCTAAATGAAGACTGGATTTGCAACCAGCCACAACTGTACTGCTACAGCAATAACTAGGAATTCTGCGCATTTGGTTTTTAGCAGAACATATAACAGAAGCATTGCCAGACAAGCCTATGAAACCTCCAGATATGAAATGCACGGTTTTTATGTGGCAGGAACAGATCACCAGCTTAACCAGCAATCAGGTACCCAAAAAATAATGCATACAAGAACAGCCTCCGGAAAGACACTTGCCTGAAAGTAGAGCTTCTCTGAATTGGTGAAGGCAAAGATCTTGCGTATCCCATTCTGTAGCGCCACAAGCAACCCATCCATCAGCGCCAAGTGCTCGGCCACCAGCTCCTCCACATAAAAATCCAGCTTCTTCTGCACCTTCAGAACAGGCACGCCAGGGATCCTCTCCATCACAACACCAATTCCAGACAGTTTCTTGCCCTCTTCCTCCGAGGAGACCGACACACCCTTGAAAAACAGCCGCACCGAGGTCTCGTCCAGCTCCTCCTTTCCGATGCCGGCTGTGAAGGACTCCTCGGTGTCCTCCCACTCTTCATCATCCCCACAGCAGCTCCTGAAATCCTCCCCACCCCCTGCCTCGGGTAACCTCTCTTCCATCCTCGACCAAGCAAACAGAAGGATCTCCTCAACTAGCCCAGTTCAATCAGGAGGACGTCCTTCCGACCTCAATCCAAGCAATCCCCATCAGGCTGGCCTAGAACGCACCCAGCCACACAGCAAGCATCCAAAAGTTCGTACCAAACAAGCCCCTTTGAGCTGAGGACGGCACCTACCCCTGGGGCAGCGAAGGTGCCCCGCTCCTTTTCACCGCCCGCAACCACCCCGGGGTAGGGCACCAGTGGGCTACTGCTCCGACGACCCCACTGCGCTGCCGGGCGCTCAGAAACTGACGGAGAGGACGGCGAGGACGCCCCAGACTGAGACCCACACCGCGAATTCCACAGCTGCGAGGGCGAGACCGGTCGGGACCGCGACCGAATTCACCCAGACGTTGGAGCTCGATGGTTTGGCTGGCCCTCGAGGATGGCGCCGAGCCGCACGACGAGCGGAGGAACTAAGCAACTCACCGCCCCGCTCGAGCTCCTCCTATGCCATGTCCTGGAAGAACAAATTCCGCGCGAACTATGAGCGTGTGCACAGACGAAAGGAAAAACTTCAGCAGCAGGTGAATCAATTTTCGCCCCACTGGTGCGAGTAGATAGAAACTCGCTCAAATTTATCATCTTTTACAAGAAAATGGAAAAAGGAAGATGGAAACGAAGATACCAAGAACATTACAACTCGCAAATTCCACGAGAACGGCCCACCAAGTCAGATCTAAAGACGCAGGAAACAAAATTCAGCCCTAATTCCGGGAGAAGAAGAAACACAATCGCTGGCAAACAGGCAAAGGGCCCTGCACAACTCAGAAAGCTGCGATTTTTTTTCTTTAAAAACACAAAAGAAAAGAAAAGAAAACGCGCCCTGCCCGAGAGATGCGCGGGTTCCGGAGCGAGGACGAGTCGTAATCCCGGATTCAATCAGCTCGGAAGACAGTTTTTTTTTGGAGGGGGTGGGGGGCGGGGGAGAGGAGGAGGGTGCGGAAATCGCCTCACCTTCGACTGGGAGTCACATCGAGTGACGCAGGCGGGGGGATTGGCCTCGCCGCCAAGGCCGGTGCCGGCCAAACGGTGGAAGCTTTTCGGGCGGCGGCGGCGGCGGCGGTAGGACGGAAGAGAGAGAGAGACCTGAGGATGCCTTCCTTGCGGCAGCGGTGGAAGAATTTATTCCTCCTCTCTCTTTCTCGCTGGAAGAAGAAGAAGAAGAGTGGCGTTAAAGCAAGAGCCCCTCTCCTCCACGGGAAAAAAAACGCTGCATTGGTCCCTGACGTTGAATCAAATGCAGCTCAGGTGCTGGCGCCATCCATGTTCCACGTGCACCTTGCTTTGCAGGCTCTCGTTGCAACTGGAAGATAAAAGAGAGGTGCGAATCGCAAAACGGCTAGAGCGAGTGCTGAGAGAGTGAAGGCGATGTACTAGTGCGGTGCACAGTACAGCTATTATTGTTGGCGGCCGTGCAGAGATTCCTCCGCCTGGAAAATGCGTTGCTGCAGCAGCATGAGATGAGAGCAATGCGGATCACTTCGTCTTCACCGCCCAAAAGAAGAAAAAAAAAAAAGAATTCGTCGATGCTTCAAAAAAGAAAAGAAAAGAAAAGAGAGAGAATTGGTCGAGGCAGCGACGGCCCAACCACCTTATCATCATCATCACGGAGTGACGGAGTGACTGGTGCTAATTCGTGTAGCTTGACTTGAAGTGGAAGGCCACGCGGATGAACATTGTCCCACAGATTCTCTCGCTTTCTGCCACGCCACGCGGGATGAACGTACTGTACTTAACCAGCCGCATGCAGACACGGTGCTGGAAATTTCACCTTGTGCAGGAAGAGGCAGACAACACAAGGGTCAAAACTTGGACAGCCACTGATTATTGACACAGCGCTCATCATTCACAGTGTTTTACATCCTGCCGCCCAGGTCCTGTGACTCCTTTTCGGGTTCATCCGTCGTGATTTTCAAAATTGATTCAATTTCATAAGCTTATATATAATTCTGAATTTTTTTGAGCAACCCAAAGGGAGCCTCAAGTAAGAAATTACACCCCGTTTAAACGGATGAATTTTACAAAAAAAAAAGTTATAAAAAATTACTTTAATTTTACATGAAAAAAAAGGAAAACATCCGTTTCAAACGGGGACTTAGCTTGTGTAATCCAGATCAGTCAGAGAGGTAGGAGTGCCTTTTAGCTAGGCGTGTCCTAGTTGGACCGACACCACTGATTAGCGTGGCCCTTGCGCGAGGACGGTCGATTAGCACCTGATTATTTTTACCACTGTCACACCTGCAAATACCTAGTACTGATGCCGCATGCATGTCGTCCTTTGCTACTACTAATTGCAATTAGTATATACTATCATGGCATTCCAATTATACTAGTATTACTACTCCTGTACCTGAATTAGGTTCCCCTAATTTTGTTACTGCAGCAGCATAGGAGTACACGATTACTGATTCAACACTGCTACTTGGGCGCTAAGTAGCCTTGGGAGCAACCAAGCAAGGGAACATGAGTAAGCTGATGTGATCACGCAAGCAAACATGGTCTTGTTTAAGTATACTACACTAAACTTATTTATTCTGACCAGAGCCATGCAGCCACTTCGCCACATATATACCACTCCTGCTTACAACTACTCGGATCAGCAGGTCAATGTTATTTTTTCTTAAAAAAAACTGTGTTCTAATGACAATAATTTTAGAACGAAGTGAGTATTAAGATAGGCGATCAGTCCCTCGCCAATCATTATGAGTAGTTGCACATATTATTGCAACAAGGATCCATTAGGATTTGGATGGCGCAAGGCCATGCGTCCTGCGGAAACCAAAATTTCTTCGAGTCTTCATCCAGTAGAATAACTAGAAACAAACAAAAGCATAACTTAACGTGATTGATGGCCGGAGTGCTTGTCAAGGCGCTGAGGGAGCTAGGAGTACGATAAAGAGTGCAAAGGAAAGGTATGATCCCTTTTACCCTTTTTCCCTAAATAAAAATATCCTATTATTAGAATTATACGGTACAGTATGCGGCAGGAAGTTACGCGTTGATAATGCGTGGTCGTTTTCCGTATCAAAAAAAAAAGGAACGACGGAGTAAAAAAAAAAAGTAATAAAAGTAACGAACGACGAAGACGGGCTCGTTGGGCCCAAAGTCACGTCCAATGCGGCCCAACTGCGCCCGTGGTCAGTTGCTACGGCGGACCATTTGAAGCCTAACCGTCACTGACTCGTGGGACCGCCGCACGGATCTCTGTATATAGCCGAGCGTGCGTGACGAGCGCCGCCACTCCACCACGCGGCCGCGATCGCGTTCCCCAACTGGCCAATTCGTTCCTCCTCCGTGAGACCGCGTCCCCCGAACCCTAGAGAATCCAGCCATGGCGGCCGCGGCGGACCCGCAGGACTCCGACTCCGACGCCGACTGCTGGGTCGTCCTCGACCCCGACAACCCCGCCAACTCATCCGACGACGACGCCGGCGTCCTCTCGCTCTCCTCCGCCTCCGACGACGACGACGAGCTCCTCGCGTGCTACTCCTCTGACTGCCTCTCCGACGATGAGGGCCTCTACGACCTCGACGACGCCGAGGAGGTGGTCCAGCCCCGGCCAACCGCCCCCAAACCCCTATCGGGGCTGTTCCACCACACGCTGACCCGGGGCGTCAACTACGCGGCTTTCGACCCTGTCCCTGGCTCGCCCGACCGCAAGGACCTTATCCCCGACCCGGGATTCTCCGCCTGCAGCGAGAAGGTCACCGTCGTCGCGTCCACGCGCGGCCTCGTCGTCCTCTGCGCCAAGGCCACCGGCGACGGCGGGTACATCGTCGCCAATCCGGCCACCTACAATTGGGTCCGCCTACCGAGCCACGCCTGCGACCACCGAGCCTGGGGGGATCCATGCGTCGTCATCACCTTCGAGGACGCCGACACCTGCTGCGCCGACCACAGCGGTCACTACCACGTCATCGTCGCCTTCCGGCTCCAAGACGGCATCTACGCCTACGAGTCCTTCTCCTCCAGGACCTGGCAGTGGACCGTCGGCGCCGAGGTCAGCGCCGTCGAGAACGTCGTGCCCGCGTCCGGGGTCGGCGCGCTAGGCTGCGCTTTCTGGCGCACCACCCTCGGCTACCTCCTCTGCTACAACCCGGCGGCGGGGACGCAGCACCTCATCCCCGCGCCCCTGGAGGTGCACCAGTGGCCGCACTGGGAGCTCGGAGAGATGAACGGCACCCTCAGCGTCACTTGCATGGACGATCTCGTCAACGTCGTCATCGTCCTCAACCTTCACCTGGAACACGGCGGCGCAGGTGACATCAGGTGGTCTCTGGCTGGGCATTTCGAGGGCGGCTGCCTGAGGAACCGCGATCGCGTGCAGCTCCTGCGCTCGCAGGGACCTGAGGTCGTCATGTGGGATCCTACGCTCGAGGTCGTCGTGGCCATGGACATGGAAGGCCGCACCACCCGCACCATCGGGCCCCTCTCCGGCCTCAAGTACTACTCGGATTTCATCCCGTTCGTCAGCTCATCCACCGGGATCACCGCGTAAAACTTCTCTTTTGTCATGTTCGATCGTAATTTGCTTGAGGTGTTGTCTTGATTCCTAATTAATTTATCTGCTGCGGTCAACTTATTATTTGCATCTGCAGAATGGTTGATCAATCCATATCAGATGTCGTTGATTTTGACCAATTCTCTACTGTCTCATAGACAAATGACGATCATGGCTGAATACGTTAGGTTTCTTTTTGCTTTATATTAGGTTGCACCTAGTTTTGTGATGATTGACTTTGTTGTTCATGAATTGTAGTAGCTGATGCTAGCTATTTGTAATGATTTTGATGGTTCATACTATATACATAGAGGTATGGCTTTGTGTGCACCACCTTTTGCTGCCTGAAATCTTTTAAAGTTTCTGCGTGTTATCTGCTTTTATGAAAATACTTTTCACAGAGTAGTGACTTTTAACAGAATGTTGCAATACTGAATGAAGTGACTTTTTTATGCATGTTCCAAGTACACTGCATTCCTTTTTTTATAGCATTGTCGTCTTTGCTATCTTGATGAGTTGTTGCGCTGACCAGAGCATGCATTGCTTATGTTTTCCAGAATTAAAATATTTATCATACTGAATGAAGTAACTTTTTATACATGTTCCAAGTACACTCTGCATTCCTTTTTCTTATTGTCATCTTTGCTATATCTTGATGAGTTGTTGCGCTGATAAGAGCAAGCATTGCCTATGCTTTCCAGAATTGAAGCCGGAGCTGAATGTACTCTTACTGCTGCTGATGTTGAAGCATAATAAAATCTGTTAGTGTATGTATTGATGAATACATAATGTCTGTTTACAAAGTGGCACGCCGTTTCCCCTGGCGTACTTACTGTCTCAGCAATTGCAGGCTATCAAAATTGGGATGATTTTCAATCAGCAAGAAGAAAAAAAAATGAAGCTTTCAGAACTGT
This sequence comes from Zoysia japonica, assembly GCA_001602275.1. Classification (NCBI taxonomy): domain Eukaryota; kingdom Viridiplantae; phylum Streptophyta; class Magnoliopsida; order Poales; family Poaceae; genus Zoysia; species Zoysia japonica. Next base: position 233,505 of record BCLF01000105.1, on the reverse strand, counting down.
GCCTCATTCTGTGAGCTGTAACTCAAAAATGGATTGCTTCTACGCATTCCATTTTGAAGTATCTAGTTGTGATAGAAGCCAGGAACCTCTTAGATCTTTTGTTCGCCAGACAGTCGGTATAAACTGGTAATACTTTGCTGTTAACTTAGACTGGAAGAGACATAAAACTTTAACTCTTGTGTGATTTGGTGCTTTTGATTTGGTGGTTCCTGAAAATAAAGTTACTGGTATGAAACCAACCTTTTCAGCCTGTGCTAGTAGTTTTGCTATTGTCTTGAATATAAATTTACGAACAGGAATCCGAGTTATCGGCAGCCTGCCAGCTTCCATTGCTTTAGGAATGCTTGCAGGCCCTGCTGGCATGGCTGAGGAATTGGAACCACAACACTAAAAATCAAACTGTCACTTTTTTAATGACGTTATGACAATCACATTAAGATGCAGCATTGGATTGGAAGCACCAAGAGAACTTGGATTTGGGATGTAAAATTTCAATCATGAAATGTGACTCACTCTCTTTTCATGGGAGTGCACAAGAGCAATGCTGTTGTACTAGAATTAGTCAATAACAAGATTCATGCCCCCTGAAGCCCCTGATGCTCTAATGTAAACTTCCATGTCTATTACTATATGAAATTGGTCTATTTGACCTTGAGGTCTTCCAAAACAACGGACGCAGCATTACGGCCTGGCGCACCCATCACCCCGCCGCCTGGGTGTGCACCGCTCCCGCAGAGGTACAGCCCCTTCACAGGAGTTCTGTAGTCTGACCTGTATGGTGCAAAATCCAACAGGTTAGTCATCACCAAAGTATCAAATTGGCGTGGAGAAGCAGCGCAAGGAGCAAATAACACTAGTGATTCAGCTATACCATCTCTTGGCGGGTCTCATAAGGAAAAGAGAATCCAAGCCCATTGCACCATGAAAAATGTTACCTCCTGTGAATGTTAGAATAATGTCTGCTTAGCAAAGTTCTCAACTGGTAGATTAGATCAAAACAGCAGGATGCAGTATGCATGGCCTACACATGAAAAAGAGGGAGTGCTGGAAAGAGTTTACCCGTTAGACCAAACTCCCTTTCAAGATCAGGTGGAGTCAGCATATCATAGCCCACCACTGATGAGCTAAAGCCTGGTGCATACTCATCGATCAAGGAAAAACATCGCTCAGCAAAAGATTTCTGAAAATTGGTTTCCATCAAAATGGTTAGCATCAGAAAATACTTCTCAATTCTTGTTGTGGCAACAAGACTTAAGAGCATCAATAGGACAATGTGCATCTGTTAAACAAAGTGCATAATGAGATCAAAATGTGACTAGGATCAACATACTCTGACATCAGAGTCTTGCCAGCTGCCTTCCGAAAGTTTGTAGGGCGTGTACTGAACAAAAAGATTAATCACATGCTGACCTATTGAAGAAGATAAAGCGATAGATAGCAATCAGACAGAATATGGAGAAAATGGCCTTTAGATATGGCATGGTATTTAGAATTAGGCTTCTGCATACCTGGTGGAGAAATGGTCTTATCCAAGACAGAAGGAATAGTCATCTCTATAACAGGTCTCTTGGATGAGACACCATTTGCAGCTTCCTTGAATGCTATGTCAATTTCCTCCATGCTGGAGAGCAAGTAAGGAATAACTCAGAACTAACACTATTTTTTTTTGGGTGGGTAGGTGGTGGGGAGGGAGGGTAAAATAATTTTCAACTAAGCATCTTCTATCTACGATAAAAGAATCAAAAGGACAGACCCAGTGCTGAAAGCTCCCACACAAGGAGGGGTCTGGGGAAGGATTATACAAGGCAAGCCTTACGCAATAAATTGCAGAGAGGCTGTGTCAAACCTAGGACCTCTTGGATAAGAGCAAATAGTATTTCACGGACTATATGCTTGTCCGGTTACTGCATTACTACGTTGCACGTTTGCTGCTGTCAAAATAGATGATGTTCAGTAACTTCAGTTAAGTACCTTTCCGATCCAATGTGAATGGTGCCAATGTGCTCTGGACCACCCTCAGGATTGATACCGTTGCAACATTTGAACTGTGGCAACCTGTCAACAGCCACATTAATCTTTGTTGTTGCCTGCTCCAGAAAATTTGTATTAAACTCTTAGCAATTAATATAATATCACAGCATTCAGTTGTTGAGCTCACTGTTGATACTCGTAATGTTAGAGACCTTTATACTCACTGATATCCATCTTAAAATCAACAAATCCATTTGAGAACTGTCTTTAATCAGTAACATAACGACACTTATGTTGGCAGTGTCATCTAATTTTTCCAAGGATTTTACTATGAAATGAGCGGCAGAATAGATTTCGCAAACCAGCATGTGTGTGTCAATGCTACAATGGAAGTCAAAGTGAACATAAATAAGGGAGCTTTTCAAATTCATGGTGACATGTTTTCTCTCTTCTTTTTTCATAAAGAAACAACATAACTACTGTAGCATATAAAAAGTTCTTACAGAGCTGTAATCTGCTGTCTTAATAGCACAGAGGAAGTTCTCTGGGAGAACATTAGCAGGCACTAGGTCCTGGGAAAGAAAATCGAAATCAGTATCTATTAAATTTCCTGTACCATGCTAGCAAAACTAGAGCTGACAGATCTTCACAATGTTACATATTCAGAGTTCAGCTTACCACAAATGTTTTATATGGAGTGGCATTTGACAGAACAACTGAAGAGTGCACCTCTGTTCCATCAGTCAGAGCTACCTACAGATTGTAATATTTCAATAGGTCGAAAGCAATGAAACACATTTGTAGGTTAGTCAAAGTACTTACCCCTTCTACCCTTCTAGAAGTTTCATTAACCATTACATGGGAAACCTATTCAAGAACAGTGGACTGAGTGAGGCAAGACACATAACATAGACAATTAGATGTAAATTATAATTATAAAAATTGGCTCTGCACAGTACAAATGACCCTTCTCCTTTGGGAATACAGTAAGCAGTTTTGATAGTTGAATAAATGATCATTTAGTTTCTGAATAAATTTGGAAATTTGCTCCGCTAAAGAGAAGTCTTACAAATCGAAATGCTAATATTATGGCATAAGAATAGAAAAGGCACCTCAGCGTTTGTTACAATCTGCGCTCCTGCTTCGAGCGCTGCTTTGCTTATAGCTGATGACACTGAGCCCATGCCACCTTGGACATACCTGTAGTGAGTATGTTATATTTTGTAAATAAAAAAAAAAACTGCAAATGCAAAGCAGAACTGGACTAGGGAAACAACTAATAATGAATCATTGAATCCAACAGTCTAACATGCAGGTTTGACAATGGAATATAAAGTGATTTTCTGGGAAGATACACCAGTCGGCAATGTGTTTCAGTTCACTTCATGTTAGGACCAGAGAGTATTCTACATGGTTAGGTGAAGAATTGGGAAGACAGTATTTTCTACAGGCAACAGAATAATAGAAATAAGCACTGAGAGTACGAAGCATACGCCCAAACACCACGCTGACCACCAGTTTCCCCCATGATATGATGGAGGAGAACATATCCAGAACCTGGAGTGTGCACACCAGCCTAAAGATGGGAGATGCAGCAGTCAGGTGCAAAGATGCTAGGAAGAAGATTTTGCAAAAACCCATTCAAAGCACCACCCTTACCATAGCACCAATCACCGCATCAGTTGCAAGAGTCGCCTTCAATACATCGCTCTGTATTACAATTTACAGACAAAAGATGATTTAGTACTGTACTGTCAATTGCAACGAGCAATAACACGGTGGTGTCATATGGTCAGTGTGAATAGAAGTGTCTTAATAACAGACGGAGTTACGATTTTGACCTCAAACCAGTTGTTCAATATTTTCGATGCCGGGGACAGGAGGAGGTCAAAGAATTCCCTGCCGATAATAACTTTATTTAAAAAAGAGTAGTGATTGACTTCACATACTGCATTTGTGCATAAAAGGGGGTACCGATCATTAGCATTGAGATGGGGTCAATAGTTAGCACTTACACCATGTTCTTCTGCCCCTGGACCATCACATGCCGGAGAAGATTGCCCCAAAATGCTGACTTTTCGACCCTATCCTTCATCCTATCGACCATCGAGATGTGGTACTCCTGCCTCATCTCAGGAGGAGCTGAGTCTATAACAAAGTCCATGAGCTTGCAGAATTTCTCGAGCTGCTCTTCGTATCTACATTCAGATACATTTTTTTTTCTTAGCTACATCGTTCTATCCAAGATGTGTCTGAAGGTAAGCTGCAGAAGGCAGACAAAGGTGAGTATTTTAAATACATGTGTCACCTTGGATATGCCATTGCATCCTTTCTGGAGAACTTGCTGATCTCTGAGAAGTTCATCTGTGCATCGGGACCAAGAAGCAGGTACCGGCCATCAAGGCACGGCGTGAAGGATGAAGGGCTACGCGGCAGGAGCTTGAGCCCGTGCCTCTCCAGCTCCAGATCTCTTATTCAATGGCAACCCATGATCACAACAGCAGCAGTATCAGCACAGGTGGTTGATAACTGAGTGTAAACTGTAACGAATAGCCAACAACCCACATTGCTAGAAATGATTACTAGTACCGTAGAATGGCCGGTCGGAGGAGGCTGAGGAGGTAGCTGCAGCGGGAGAACCGGAAGCCGGGGACGAGGTCCGACTCGGACACGGCGGCGCCTCCCAGGACGCCCCGGCGCTCCAGAACGGCGACGGAGCGGCCGGTGCGGGCGAGGTACGCGGCGGCGACGAGCCCATTGTGCCCGCCGCCGATCACCACCGCGTCCCACCGCTTACCCGTGGGAAGCTTCGACGACGACGACGAGGAGGGCGCCGAAGAAGCCTCCGCGCAGAAGCGGCGGTTCTGGCGGGCGCCGGCGATAAGGAGGCGCCACGCCGCCGGCGACATCGGATGGAGGGTTTTGTTTGTGTTCAGCCGCCGCGGGCAGTGGAGTGGTTGGTGCCGCAGGGGACGCGGCGGAATCTTTTCTCCGACGACGGCGAGTCACCTCACCCGTGCGAGTGCGCGCGGTGGCGCTTGACAGAGTACGCTAGCGTCGTCGTGAAAACGGCTTTTAGGTTTGACGTAATCGCGGAGTTTATCTTAACCTAATGATGATCGGAGCAGGTAAGCCCTGTGACGTGACGTCCGCCTTGTTATTTCGTTGTTCCTGTGGCCCCCGCACTTGTCGTTGCCGGCCGTTGGCGGGGCTGGACCGTCATTTCCTGCCCTCCCTTTGCGTTGCCGTTTTGGCCGGGCAAGAGCGGAGTGGGGCAGGACCGTCATTTCGTGGCAGAAGATATTTTGCCCCGCGCTGCCCGAACCGGACCAACCCGACCACGTCAGTAGGTGGGGCCATCCAACTTGGCCGCGGGATATTCCACGCGAAATCCCACTCTCTGCCACGCGGGCCACACCTCACCGCGCGCCCGATCCGATCGCGTCGGCTATAAAGCGAGCCCCCGGGCGAGATCGTCGTCTCCGTGCGCTCTGCGAGGTGGGCTGGCTTCTCCTCCCCCTCCGGTCCTCGGTTCGGTTTCGGTTAGAGGAAGATGGCGGCGTCGGACGTTGAGTACCGCTGCTTCGTGGGCGGCCTCGCCTGGGCCACCACCGACGACTCCCTCCACAACGCCTTCAGCACCTTCGGCGAGGTCCTCGAGTCAAAGGTCGGTTGATCGGGTGATCCACCCACCCCCTCGCACGTGCGAGGGCTGTTATTTCTCTTCGCCAGATCTGGCGCGGTGACTTAGTTAAGTTAGATCTGCGCAGTGGATGTCATGTGGCTGACTGACTTCTTCCCTTCCGGGTGCCGCAGATCATCAACGACCGTGAGACCGGCCGGTCCCGCGGCTTCGGCTTCGTCACCTTCGCCAACGAGCAGTCCATGCGCGACGCCATCGAGCAGATGAACGGCAAGGAGCTCGACGGCCGCAACATCACCGTCAACGAGGCCCAGTCCCGCGGCGGCGGCGGCGGACGCTCCGGCGGCCGCGGCGGCTACGGCGGTAGTGGCGGCGGATACGGCGGCGGAGGCTACGGAGGCGGTGGAGGCGGCTATGGGCGCCGCGAGGGAGGCTACGGCGGTGGCGGCCGCTACGGAGGCGGCGGCTACGGAGGCGGCGGCGGCGGTGGTGGCTACGGAGGCGGCAACCGCGGCGGCGGGTACGGCAACTCCGACGGGAACTGGAGAAACTGAGCGGTGGTGGGGCCAGCAAGGCTTGCTGGCCAAGTTATCTATCTTGTCGTCGCAATTTACCCTGAGTCGTTCGTTCTAGTATTAAGCTCCGTGTGGTCTGTGGTTCGCATCTGTGTTTTTGATCGCTATGTTTGGTCACCTGTATCTCATCAGTCAGAAGAATCTGTCTTGGACATTGACTGATAAAAAGTTGCACGGCTGATTAACGTTACAAATGAAGATTATGAAGTAGTACTAACGTTAGTGCAATCTTTTTTTAGGGTGAAAACTGGATCGTTTGACTGAACTCATCAGAAAGGCTCTGCTACTGAACTCATCAGAAAGGCTCTGCTGAATCCGTCAAACCTGCCGGCGCGCTTCTCTGTGGCCGGCCGCCTTTTCAGATCCAGAACCGGAAAATCGAGATCTCACAACTCAAATATAATATTTTGTTGCTCTAAATTAGAGCCTCTAATAGAGTAATATATGATGCACGTCTTAACCAAAGAACTAGATGCTACGAGCGGGATCTTGATGCTGAAACCAAGGCTGAGGCTGATGACACCGGTGACCTCACTCACTGATGATCTTCTATCGAGGCCCTCGGATCACCAAGTCGAGCATGCATCAATGATCCACAACTCTGTTAACTACTCCTACTAGTTGTGAGGGAAAAAAAAAATGGTGTTTAGCAATTGAGGAATGAATAATGGGTTTGGAATTAAAAAATAGATTAGTGGTTGAGATTTTGTTGAACGGGCGAGTGAAGGGTTCAGGTCTCCCATTTCTCAAACTCAATCCCACCACTCGTTTCCAACTATCAAAACATCGCGAAAAGATTAATTGTCCATCAAAAAAGAGAGATTTGTTCCCGTGCTCGGGGAACAAGAGCACCTTCTACTCCAATTAGTTCTAGCCATTGTTGATATTTAAGGAGACAAATAGAATCTGGTTCACCATGGAATTAAGGGAGGGACTGAATGTCATCCAAGAATCAAGAAAGGGCTCACATTTGACTTGAACCGTGGGAGAAATAAAGGCGAATGGATAGAAAAAGGCGTGGTGGTTACACCATGAGCATCCGAATCCCTTTTCCCATCCCCTTTATCTTCAGGTTCATACTTAGCACGTCATGGTGGGTTGGCCTTGGGGATGAGCCTAGAGGTAAGCATGATGGCCACAGGCATAGCCCGGTTGTTTTCACACGAGGCGTGCCATCGGGTCCGACAGATTGGGTCAGCCTGAAGCCCGGAAAGGAAAAACTAAATGGGTCAAATTAGATGTATTTCTCAGGCCACTCCAGTGAGCTTGCGCATAGGCTAGGCACAGCCCGCGTTGTGCTTTGAACCAATCCGACCCGTCTGCCATTGTGCTAGGCTACGCTTGGGCCAGATCGCATTGGCCAGGCCTTGTGCGGCCCATTTGGCCCAGCTCACTTATAGATTAACCCAGCCCTCCCAGTTAACCATGTTTGCTGCAAATTCGAACGCGATGTCAGCATTTTTATTTATTTGATCTACGAACGAAAAGAAATCTTCAGTTCATTGGTACTCCAGAACCGATCGATCGAAAAGAAATAAAGCACCTGGTACGTACGTGCGCACCGATACATACTAGGGAGTAGTATGAAAATCGAAAGCTGCCCGTGTGCTCCACCTATTATAAATTATTGGGAGCAAATCAGGCTGCAAATCGCAGGGATCGCTGCTCAACAACTCCAAATAAATCCCGCAACGTACTAATTAAACCAAAAAAAAAAAAAATTGTTCTGGCCAACGCGCTAGCGTGGTGGATAACCGTGTGCACGCAGCAGATCATTAGGATTTGCAGGCTCTGGTTGTTAGCGAAGCTGGTAGACACATACCCTGCAAATTGCTCCTAAATCGATCAGAAGAAGGTAGCGCTACGATCGCCCTACACCAACTTTAAGATCCGGGCTAGAACCCAGCATATCCCACCCACAGATATTGCATTGGATAAATTAACCAAAGAAGATCAATGCCTAATCACATGACTGACTAAATTGATACAAATGTTTGAAGGAGCTTTATATTGTTTTCAGTAACACACGTGTCAAGAATTTCTGCAGATTACGTTAAGGCAGCACTACCACTTTGCTGTTGCAACTGCTCCTACTGTCCTACAATGCCTAATCTGTCCGGAGAGTATTAATCTTCAGAAATGGATCGTTTGTGTTGCGCTTGCGCAGAAGATAAACACAGTAATCTGCAATATTGGTGGCTTCACTGGATACAGTTTGCTGCTGGGTCCGGTTTTAATTGGTCCGCCCCGCGACCAGCGTTGATACGACTGTGATCTGCAACATTGCTTCGAGTAGGATCTGCATGGATGCCGTGCCGTATTGTGTGCCACGTGATCGGCGTCGATGAGAGTTTTCAGGTCAACGATCGATCTGACGAGCAAATTCCGAAGCTTTTAATCACGCGTGTGAATGTTTAACAACAGCCGCAATCTCTACAGCTTAGGCACGTTTACAGATGCCAATGAACACGTGGTTAATTAATTGGATCGATGATTGTTTGTTGTCCCAAAGTTAGTGATGGTTTTAATTAATTGGATCGATGATTATTTGTTGTCCCAAAGTTAGTGATGGTTTTGTAATATTTATACTCCTGTATGCACGCCAACGGCTGCCAAGATGATCACATGACTTTTTCATCGAACGATCCCACGTTTCACGTAAGATTAGAATCAGAGATGATCGAAATGTCCCTTCTTTACAAAAAAAAAAAATAATAATTCAAGGAGCATGCCCCTTCTTTACTTATCAAAAGATGGCCTGGCTAGCTTGTAAAGCGATATGTATGATGTTGACGTGAACCAATCAGAGAGCGGATTACATTTCCGGCGATTAAGTTACTTCGTGGGCAAGACCCCCCAAGTGTGTATCACGTTTTGCTACTGCAGCAAAAATGCCAGCGGGACCCTTGATGCGGCACGTATGGGCCAACTAATATGCATGATCATCTAACAGAGTCGCCTCCAACAGAAGCAATATTATGGTGCTTTTTTATTTTTTTATTTTTGTTTTGAACAAAAGCCATACTCTACTGCTTACTGCGTGTGCAGCATGGTTGATGGTCTGTTGCTGGTGTATCTGTCTTATCAGAAAAACATTATCTCTATATTAAATCTTTTACACGAAGGAAAGATGTTAAACCCATTTTTTTTGAAACAGTGCAACCAAAGTGTGATGAGACCAACACAGTATTTTCTGACCACACCGGATCGAGAATCAATGCATGCACGGCTGCACCATATAATGCCACCATCCAAATTAGCTGCAGAGACAGGATACGGAATCACACTGTCCTACCAAGATCACTGT
>BCLF01000105.1:182413-214304 GCA_001602275.1 Zoysia japonica | reverse complement strand
AAAAAATAAGAGTTCTACATAGAAATCGATCATTTCTTTAAAATTTTGTTTGAAAAGAGCCACATAGTAGAGTAACTAACAATGTTGTAGTTCATAATAAATAAATAGTAGCTCAGGTCCGATGATAGGAAGTATAATAAGAAACAAAAGCAATTCTTCACTTTATTAATTGGAACAAATAAAATCACGGCTAGAGGAGTGCGATTGCCCTTGTTGCAGTGCGACGCTTCTTGTGCTTGTCTTAATAGCTAAAAAGAATTATTCATGAAAGATTTATGTATAAGATTTTAGATGGTGAAAAGATCAGACACATATTTTATGTTTTATTAAGGACCTAAATGCAAAACTATCTAGAATTTTTGAGTCCAAAACTATCCAAAATTAGTGGAAGGACAGAGTTGTACTTTATTTCTAGTTTTATGAAGGGTCAGAAAACAAGAGCTATAGAGGTATATCCAACTCTTTATGCACTAAAAGGTTGATCTGACGATCTAAAATTTATTGATGATGTAATTTCAGATATTTAAAAAAAATCCACGGGTTTTAATATATAAAGATTTTTTATTATTTCACTATCTATGCAAAGTACTGTGACAGGATAGCGTGTGGACTTGGAAAAGCTAGGCGATGACACGGCCGTTCATATCTACTCCCGTCGAGTAGAAGCACGCTCCTACGTTGACTAGTGAAAATATTTTTTCTCCTTTCTAATATCCACCGTTAGATTTTAATCCGACGGTAAGATTGAATCTTAGTTCTTATAGTAATCAAAGAGTATTTTTAGGAGATAAAACAATTTAAATTATCTAAATATACATTTTCACAACATATAAAGGTCTTTAATTGTAGCATATACTTGCAAAACATAGAAGTAGAATAAATTTATAAAAATTTCTCTTATATCTTTTGAAATAATTCTATTGAATCTATAGCAAAAATAAATTTGATTTAACAAAACAGCTATAGTTAATTTTTTATATCTATGCCATTGTCTATGTCTACTACCACATACTCCCTCCATTCCTAAATTATTGTTTACTATTGATTTTTAATATCATCTTTGACTATTCAACTTATCTAAAAAACTAATTCAAATATGTAAAATTTTAAGTTGTGATTCAAATAACTTTAATGATAAAGCAAATTATAATATATGAAATTTATAAAAAATTAAATATAACCATAGTCAAAATTTATGTTAGAAGTCAACGGTGATAACAAGATCAGAACGGAGAGGGTCAGCAGAACCACTTTTAATGTCACTTTCGAAAGTTATTTATACAGTTTGGATAATCTATGATGTGAAGTGTCTAGTTTTATAGTTGAGGAGTTACATAGAATTTTGAGGTGGTGAAGTAGATTTATCTCAATCAAAAATGAACTTGAGAAAATTACAATTTTTTAAAAAATAAGAGTTCTACACAGATTATTTCTTTAAAATTTTGTTTGGAAGGAGGCACATAGTAGAGTAACTAACAATGTTGTAGTTTGTAATAAATAAATAGTAGGTCGGGTCCGATGATAGGAAGTATAATAAGAAACAAAGCAATTCCTCACTTTATTAATCGAAACAAATAAAACAAATAAAACCATGGCTAGAGGAGTGCGATTGCCCTTGTTGCAGTGCAACGCTTCTTGTGCTTGTTTTAATAGCTAAAAAGAATTATTTATAAAGGATCTATGTATAAGATTTTGAATGGTGAAAAGACCGGGTACATATTTTATATTTTGTTAAGGATCTAAATGCAAAACTATCCAAGATTTTTGAGTCAAAAACGATTCAGAACTGGTGGAAGGCCGAAGTTGTACTTTATTTCTGGTTTTATGAAGGGTCAAAAAGCAAGAGCTACAGAGGTATATCTAACTCTTTATGCACCAAAAAATTGATCTGACGATCTAAAATTTTTTGACGATGTGACTTCAGATATTTATAGAGAATTCACGAGCTTTAATATATAAAGATTTTTTTATTATTTTACTATCTATGTAAAGGACTGTGACAGAATGGCGGTGAATCTAAAAAAGCTAGAGCGATGGCACGATCGTTCATGTCTACTCCTGCTGAGTAGAAGCATGCTCCTACGTTGATCAGAGAAGATTTTTTTTCTCCTTTCTAATATCTACTGTTAGATTTTAATTCGACGGTTAATATTTTAAGATTGAATCTTAGTTCTCATAGTAATAAGGAGTATTTTTAGGAGATAAAACAATTTAATTTATTTAAATATACATTTTTATTACATATAAAGGTCTTTAATTGTAGCATATACTTGCAAGACATAGAAATAGAATAAATTTATAAGAATTTTTCTTATATCTTTTGGAATAGTTCTATTGAATCTATAGCAAAAGTAAATTTGATTTAACAAAATAGTTATAGTTAAGTTTTTATATCTATGACATTGTCCATGTGTACTACCACATACTCCCTTAATTTTTAAATTATTGTTTCCTGTTGATTTTTAATATCATCTTTGACTATTTAACTTATCTAAAAAATTAATTCAAATACCTAAAATTTTTAAGTTGCGATTCAAATAACTTTAATGGTAAAGCAAATTATAATATATGAAATTTATAAAAAATTAAATATAACCATAGTCAAAATTTATGTTAGAAGTCAACGGTGACAACAAGATCGGAGAGGGTCAGCAGAACCACTTCTGATGTCACTTTCGAAAGTTATTTATACAGTTTGGATAGTCATGATGTGAAGGGTCAAGTTTTATAGTTAAAGAGTTACATAGACTTTTGAGATGGTGAAGTAGATTTATCTCAATCAAAAATAAACTTGAGAAAATTACAATTTTTTAAAAAATAAGAGTTCTACACAGAAATTGATCATTTCTTTAAAATTTTGTTTGGAAGGAGACACATAGTAGAGTAACTAACAATGTTGTAGTTCGTAATAAATAAATAGTAGCTCGGGTTCGATGATAGGAAGTATAATAAGAAACGAAAGCAATTCCTCACTTTATTAATCGGAACAAATAAAATCACCGCTAGAAGAGTGCGATTGCCCTTGTTGCAGTGCGACGCTTCTTGTGCTTGGCTTAATAGCTAAAAAAAAATTATTCATGAAGGATCTATGTATAAGATTTTAGACGGTGAAAAGATCGAGCATATATTTTATGTTTTGTTAAGTACCTAAATGCAAACTATCCAGAATTTTTGAGTGAAAAACTATTCAGGATTGGTGGAAGAACGAAGTTGTACTTTATTTCTGGTTTTATAAAGGGTCAAAAAGGAAGAGCTACAGAGATATATCTAACTCTTTATGCATCAGAATATTGATCTGACGATCTAGAATTTATTGATGATGTGACTTTAGATATTTAAAGAGAATTCACGGGCTTTAATATATAAAGATTTTTTTATTATTTCACTATCCATGTAAAAGATTGCGACAGGATAGCGTGTAGCGTGTGAACCTAGAAAAGCTAGGGTGATGGTACGGTCGTTCGTGCCTACTCTCGTCGAGTAGAAGCAATCACTTACGTTGACTGGGAAAAAGATTTTTTTTCTTCTTTTTAATATTTACCGTTAGATTTTAATTCGATGATTAATATTTTTTAAGATAACGTGATGCAACGAAATATCAGAGAATGCTTGTGTTTTAATATATAAAGATGGGACTGAAAACGTCTATTCATTGACAGTGGTACAGATACACTACATGCATGTTCAAGCAATAAAAACTAAATGCGCAAAGAGTATTATTTTTAGAATAGAGCTCGGCGACCGTGGACGTATGCTGTAGGCAAGCTTCAATTTGGTGCCCATGTTTGCCAAAAGTCACGTTCCAAGGTTCTTCAATACTAACCCGTTTTCTTATTACCAAGGAAAAATGCACAAATAAGAGCATGAAATTGACAATTTTAGCATGCATGTGAAAGCAAGTCTTGGTAATTATCTACATAATATAAACAACCTTTTATAATAGTTAGCCAAACAACAATAAATTTGAATGAGTAATTCATAAATAATCCCAAACCAACAAAGAATCTGATAATTTTTTGTACTGTTAGCGACATGCAAGTCTGTTATCTGTGGAGCAGTAGAAGACAACATTGGGAGATGTTTCATAGAACGAACTTGACGGATGCCTCTATGCAAAGGGTAGAAAGAAATATGTGTACATTAGATTGCAAAAAATACACATTATTGTACTGATTAATTATTGGTTTATTGTGATAATGTAACATAAACACGCAACTAATATAATCCAAGTAAGACATCTGAACCCAGTAGATAGAATAACAATTCTGATCAAGAACAAGTGCACACGGCACAGCAAGAGCACTGAATGTACCAAAGGTTGTCACCTTATAGCCCGTTGTCTTCACTTGTTTATATATCTTGGGCTGGTCCTCGCAGAGGTGGGGGCGGCGCTCGCGGCGGCGCTTGCGGGCTTCCCGTCGCGGGGAGGAAAGAACTGATGGATCTCATTGTAATACTCAATTTTTTGAAAAGACACAGACGTAAAGTTTTGCAATTCAACTGTCATTGTTCTCAGTTGACAACATCAAACGATAAAAGTTTTATAGCCGACGTGAATAGTGTTTAATATATTAAGATGGGACTGGGATTGGGATGGGTGCAGACAGCAAGCAGCCTGGTCAGACGGGACACTGGAGCTGCCTGTGATCCCTAGAGCGACAGACAGGTGCCCCTCTCTTGCAGTTGCAGATCCGAGCTGCAAGGAATCGGAACTGTGCGCGTGTGCTCGACGAAAACGAGCTGCCAAAAAGGTCCATGGAGATGCTGCGTCCGGTTGGTTGCCAAGAAGGAAAGAGAATGTGAACGGAGTCAAACGCGGCGGCGGCCGGGCTGCCTCCGTCCGTTGTCCTTGTTGCCTTGTGCGGCCGGTGACGTCGTCGTCTCCATCGCCCATGGCTGGGGCGGCAGCTTCAGTTCAGTTCAGGCTGGGCCTGTTCCTCTCTTCTGTTCGTACTCCATCTTTTTCTTTCTCTCAGGGGCCGCTGATGCAGACGAGACGCCTTTCTGTCTTTCTGCCGTTCGTCGACACCTCTTCAGTGCGTGGCAAATCGAACCCAAAAAGCAAAATAACTACTTTTCCACTGTAATTTCTCACTCTCTCCTTTCAGCAGTCAGTGCCCGCTCCCACTCGGATCATCACCCATTGATTCAAGCTGTCGGAAACATGCATCGTAGCCAAATCCTTACTACTCTAGTAACAAATGTTGTCAGCTCTCACCAAAGTGTCTGAACCGTTTTAGTCACGGCAATCAAATTAACGTCAGATTATTACGCTACTTTGATAGAGAGTCCACGTTGGATTTATTTTCCACATACGCTTAAGTGTTGACTAAGTCAATCACACGAAACAAGTCGGTAGAGCGATTCAAGCTGTTGGAAGCCTGCATCACAGCCAAATCCTTACCGCTAACAAATTGTTGTCCGCTCTCACCAAAGCGATCCTGCATATGCAAGCAAATTAAGCAAACTCCAGTGCTTGATTACACTTTCTAGCACCACGCTTTGCAACTTTACAATTACCGTCCCTTTCCTGTGCCCAACTCCTAATTAACAACGTGCCTCAGTGTGGAGTATAATCCAAGATCTTGCACAGCTCCTAATCAATCCGATCCAAGAAACATCCTCCCTAGGCCGTCGCGGTGGTGACGGCCAACCAACGTGCCTTAAAACCAGTCAACCAGAGCACACTGACTCCAAGGACCAGAACAAACCGAGCGTCCTTGCTCCTCCCTCCTCCTTCACCCCCGTCCCCCGCCATGCCACCCGCCGCCCACCTCCTCCTCCTCCTCCTCTACCTCCTCGCCGTCGCGTCCACCAAGGCCGACGCCGCCGAGGTGGACGCGCTCCTCGCCTTCAAGCGCGCGCTCACCATCCCCGCCGAGTCCAGGGGCTTCTTCGCCACGTGGCACGACGCGGCGGCCTCCCCCTGCAACTTCACGGGCGTGGCCTGCGACACCCGCGGCCGCGTCACCGCGGTCTCCGTCCGGGGCCAGAACGTCTCCGCGGCGTCCGTGCCGTTCGACGACATCTGCGGGTCGCTAACGGCGCTCGCCACGCTGGCGCTGCCGGGGAACGCGCTCGCCGGGGGCATCGGCGGGGTGGTCAAGTGCGCCGCGCTGCAGGAACTCACGCTCGCGTTCAACGGGTTCACCGGACCCGTGCCGGACCTCTCGGCGCTGACGAGGCTGCGAAGGCTGAACATCTCGGCGACCAACCTCGAAGGACCGTTCCCGTGGAAGTCTCTGCTCGCCACGCCGGACCTCACGGTGCTCGCAGTCGGCGACAACCCGTTCCTGGCACCGACAGACGCGTTCCCCGACGAGGTCACGAAGCTCGCCAACCTCACCGTGCTGTACATGTCGGCGGCCAACATCGGCGGGGTCATCCCGTCGGGGATCGGCGATCTGGTCAGACTCACCGACCTCGAGCTCTCCGACAACCACCTCACGGGCGGGATACCGAAGGAGATCACCCGGCTGAACAACCTCCGGCAGCTCGAGCTGTACAACAACTCCCTAGACGGCGAGCTGCCCGCCGGGTTCGGGAACCTCACCGATCTGCAGTACTTCGACGCGTCCATGAACAGACTCACCGGCACGCTCGCCGAGCTCCGGTCGCTCACGCGGCTCGTGTCCCTGCAGCTCTTCTTCAACGGCTACACCGGGCAGGTGCCGTCGGAGTTCGGGGAGTTCAAGGAGCTCGTGAATTTATCCCTGTACAGCAACAACCTCACCGGCGAGCTGCCGCGGAGCCTCGGGAGCTGGGCGCGGTTCAACTTCATCGACGTGTCCACGAACAAGCTGTCCGGACCGATCCCGCCGGACATGTGCAAGCAGGGCGCCATGATCAAGCTGCTCATGCTCGAGAACAGCTTCTCGGGGGGGATACCGGCGAGCTACGCGAGTTGCAAGACGCTGACGAGGTTCCGGGTCAGCAAGAACAACCTCTCCGGCGATGTGCCCGAGGGGTTGTGGGCTCTGCCCAACGTCAATGTGATCGACCTTGAGGGCAACCAGTTCACCGGCGTCATCGGCGGCGGCATCGGGAACGCCACGGCGCTGAGCACTCTCCGCCTCGCCGGGAACAGGTTCACCGGCGCGATACCGATGTCGATCGGCGGCGCGTCAAATCTCGAGGCCATCGACATGTCGTCGAACGAGCTGTCCGGGGATATACCGGAGAGCATCGGGAGGCTGACCCGTCTCGGTAGCCTTGACATCGCAGGGAACAGCATCAGCGGTGACATCCCGGCGAGCATCGGCTCCTGCTCGGGGCTTACCACACTCAATTTCGCCGGGAACAAGCTTGCCGGCGAGATCCCCTCCGAGCTGGGCAACCTGCCGAGGCTGAATTATCTGGACATGTCCGGAAATGACCTTTCCGGCGCTGTGCCGGCGAGCCTCGCCGGTCTGAAGCTGAGCTACTTGAACGTGTCGAACAACCGGCTCGCGGGTCCCGTGCCGGAGCAGCTCGCGATCGCGGCCTTCGGAGAGAGCTTCTCGGGAAACCCGGGGCTCTGCTCCACGAACGGGGCGGACTTTCTCCAACGTTGCTCGGCGAGGGCCGGAGGCCGCTCGGCGAACGCGGCGCGCACGATCGTCACCTGTATCCTCGCCGTCACGGCCGTGCTGCTCGCGGCGCTCGGCGTGGCCATATACCTCAAGAAGCGCCGGAGAGCGGCGGCAGAGGTGGCCCTCGGTACTTCCGGCAATCTTTTCGCCAAGAAGGGTTCCTGGGACCTCAAGTCGTTCCGGATCCTGGCGTTCGACGAGCGCGACGTAATCGACGGCGTCCGCGACGAGAACCTGATCGGCAGCGGCGGGTCCGGGAACGTGTACCGCGTCAAGCTCGGGAACGGCGCCGCGGTGGCGGTGAAGCACATCACCCGGACGCGCGCGGCGGCCGCGGGGAGCGGCGCGTCAGCGGCCATGCTGCGGTCGGCGTCCTCGGCGCGGCGCGCGGCGTCGGTGCGGTGCCGCGAGTTCGACTCGGAGGTGGGCACGCTGAGCTCCATCCGGCACGTGAACGTGGTGAAGCTCCTCTGCAGCATCACCAGCGAGGACGGCGCGGCGAGCCTGCTGGTGTACGAGTACCTCCCCAACGGCAGCCTCTACGAGCGGCTCCACGGGCCGGAGGGACGCAAGCTCGGCGGCCTTGGGTGGCCGGAACGCCACGACATTGCCGTCGGCGCGGCGAGGGGTCTCGAGTACCTCCACCACAGCTGCGACCGTCCCATCCTGCACCGCGACGTCAAGTCCAGCAACATCCTCCTGGACGAGTCGTTCAAGCCCCGCATCGCCGACTTCGGCCTCGCCAAGATCCTAAACTCCGGCTCGCAGGACTCCACCGCTGGCGTCGTCGCCGGCACGCTCGGCTACATGGCGCCAGGTGCTTTCTTTTCGTGCATGCTCTAATTATTTACTACTACTTTCTAGTACAACCACTCGTGTTGGATGATTGCTCTTGTCCGAAGCATGCACATGCACATGCACATGCTGATTCGTTTTATTTCCTGAGCTAAACTAATCAAATCAAGAATTATTAATCCCCATGCGACTGCAGAGTACGCGTACACATGGAAGGTGACGGAGAAGAGCGACGTGTACAGCTTCGGCGTGGTGCTTCTGGAGCTGGTGACGGGGCGGACGGCGATCCAGACGGAGGGTGGCGAGAGGAAGGACCTCGTGGACTGGGTGGCGCGGCGGCTGGACAGCCGGGACAAGGTGATGTCCCTGCTCGACGCCCGGATCACCGAAGCCTGGGCCAAGGAGGAAGCCGTCCGGGTGTTGCGCGTGGCCATCCTCTGCACCAGCCGGACGCCGTCGATGCGGCCGTCCATGCGCACCGTCGTGCAGATGCTGGAGGACGCGGCGGTCGGACGGGAGTACGGCGTGGTCGCGCCGGGGAAGCTTGTCGAGGTCAAGGTGATCCCGTAGATCGCGTCGCCGTGTCTGGCACCCACAGTGAGGGGACTACACGAACTCACAGTGATTATTCGATCGGAGAAAAGGAAATGTTGAGATCGTCAGGCGGCGAAAACGCAAGAAACTTCTCCTCTTATGTACTGTATACCCGCTTGATCTTGAGGTGCTGCCTGAATATCGTAGTTGCTGTATTTAGGTAGGATTACAGAGAAGCTGTTTCAGGTCAATGCCCGTTTCTGCAGATGTAATAACAGTAAGATAATACTATCATTAGGACGTTTTGCAATCATTCAGAGGTCAATTTCAAAGCAGCAAGTAAAATTTTGGCTCCTCACCAAACATTCTCCTGGACTTCACTGGGCAGGTTCGTTTTCTGCAGGAAAACATGGCACAATATTCTTCAGAAGGTCACATCAGAAAAGACAAGCCGCCAACCAGCCAGCTATCTGTATTCACACGCTACCAGCTATTTGAACAATTCAGTTAGGAAATGGTTTCGTAAGAACAACGGAGGCGTCGCACGGAATTGGTTGCTTTCACCACCCCGGGAATCGCTGCAGGGATGAGGGCTCCTTTGAACGCAGGAGGAATCTTTCATCCCCGTTTTAATACAAGGCAGAGACTTTGCAGCAAGCTGATAAGGGGTACACTGTACTTCCCTAAGACCCGGAGACTGTCTTCTTAGATGCAGATGATCTGTGAGCTCTTTTGCCCCACAACGATAGGGTGATCGATGATAATTGCAGCAGGTAGGTTTAGGTGCACGCGTACTCCTAGTTGGCATGCAGTTTTTAGGAGTACTCCTGAGGTTGCTGTCCAAAACGCAGGTTTTCTGCAGGTCTGCGGATTTCTTGGTTGCAACTTGCAGGCTCCTGATATGCACGTTATTCAGTGGACATTTCAGAAATTCAGGACTGGTTGCTATTCTCATTCTGTAATCTGGTCCTAAATCCTACTAATACTATACCAGACTGTTCTGTGCCTACTGTGCCGAGCTAATGGCTACCTGACTTGGAGTTTTTTTCTTTTTGTTTGTTTTTCGAACTCCTGACCTTGAGTACTCAACTGAATAGCCCTTGTAGGTGTTCCTCATCTTCAGAGTAGCCATCTTGGAGCTGGGCTGATACAGATGATATTCATAGAGGCCCATAGCAAGAGAATTTGGATTGAAATGGTCCAGCAGTAATTGCATTTCCTTTGAGCCCAAGGAAGGATATTGTTGGGTCTTACTTAGGCCCGGAACTAGATTTGTAACAGCATTTGTTGGGTTTTTCTCCACAAAAAAAAAAAAACAGCTTTTGTTGGGTCCTAAACGAATGGGCCTACAGTGTGTCTTAGACCATGTTGTTAACTATTAAAATTTTACTCATTGTGGTTTGGAATAGGTGCAGCTAATGATCTAGCTTATAATTAGGTAGCCTCCAACTAACAACTATTTCACTAGCTATGTCAACCCCAGCTATAGCAGCTAATTGGTGACTGAAACAGCTATATATTATGATAGTTTGTTTAACTTGTAAATCTAGTAATATAATTTTTATACAGTCGATTGAGTGATAATTTACTATTGTCAATCAATGTTGAAAATAACTGAGCTTACACCACGCATCAATTTAGCTAACAACACGTGTAGGAGTGACGAACAACTATATTCTTTTCCACATTCCAATAAGCGGGTGTTGTATTCAAATTTAATAAGGATTACCCCTTTTCTGATTAAAAAAACCTCGAATCTAACGCGCCACAGAAGATGCACCCATTGTTATATCTCTGAAGCATTGACTCATGGCTCCAAAACTATGCATCTTCGAAAGGGGTATTCATTCCCCTCCCACTACAGCTAATGTTATATGACAGTGTTTTCACCTTGTTAATGGTCGTAATCATTTCTCCTTTTACTAAAGGTGTCGAATCTTTTACCTTCCTAAAACATTTTACACACGGTGAATGAATAAAGAGATATACCATGCCATACCAAACTCTTCCATTGGTTAAGGTTATGTTATTTTCATGTATAGTACTACCTAAGCATTTTTAGATTTAGATAAGGTTAAAATCTTTTAACTTCTATTTATAATATCTAAAAAATTACATAATTTTTAATATAAAAATATAATTTTTATGAAAGTTTATTTAATGATAAATTCAAAAAATATAATTTTTATGATAAAACATTATTAATTATATATTATTAGTGGTCAAAGTCATAAAAGTTTGACTTTGACTAAACTTAGAAATCCTTATATTTTGAAACAGAGGGAGTATCACGCACAGCCACACATATATAGCACAATCAAAATACTATGAGACTGATTGTGCTATACAAAATACAGTAAGAGGCCGTTTGGATCCCTTTATTTTAGAGGAATTAAAATTTACATAATAAGTTAGGCTATTTAGCTTGAAATTTAACATTTCACAATTTTTTCAGAGCTCACAAATAAGCCTATCTCAAATTCATAGAGTGAGAGATGGAAATTGATTCTATAGATTGTTATGCTACAATTCTATTCTCTAACTTATAACGCACTCTTCAACTCACTTCTATACAATAAAAATGCAACATATAAATATATCCCTTGTATGTTTAATAATAAATATATAAATATACCCTATATGCAACTATATTAACTTAATTAATCTATGTTTCAATTGTAATTCTTAAAATGAATTCAATTCAAAGATCCAAACGGGCCCTAAAGGAAATAACAAATAAAGAAACTAGAGTACATATCAACTGCAGTAGCTTAACGTCTCACCCAAAAAATGCAGCAGCTTACTTAAATTTAACGCTCCATATATAATGGATTAATCCATGACATCGTCTATCAAGGTAGTTCATTTTCCTACTCAAATCAAGCCACTGAGGTAGCTGGGAACCATTAGAGATCATACCTTTCTGTATGTGGCGAATCGTTCAACTTAAAGTATTACAAAGTTTAATGAGTGGTCTGATCTGCTTCTGGACCTAATGCTTTGGCCAGTCAGAGGATGAAGTAAACACGAGTGAGAGTGAGTGTATGTATGAGTAAGTAAACGATTTTTTTTTTTGGGCATGTCAAGATCTTCTTTTAATTTCCACCTCATTGGTACGGTGAGTTTTGTATAATCACAAGTGCTTGCTCCCTTTTGAGTGAGCATCTATACATCGCCACCTCCTTATCCACCATGGATTCCTCCCCATGGACCCACCATCACCACCATAAAATTTGTTCTTATTTATTTTTCATGTGTTTTATTCTTTCTAGGACAGTATTTATTTTTTTCCAGTATAATGAGGATGGAACTTTTATTCGGTGCTATCCGAACAGATGAAAAGAGAGAAATATTGGAGCACACGTGTGCATTCCTGACGTTGTGTTGTTCTATTCCCATAACATCACCTCTATTTTAGTAGTAGTATTTCTGATCGAAATCTTCTCTTGACATTTTAATAGCCGTGCAGAATATGTGCCCACATCTGAAATGCTGTATCACTAATGGAGAAGCGCCTAAATTCAGTAAAGAATTACTATCGCAGGCCGCGGAAAATGTTGACTACTGTACTGACACTTCAGGCAAAAATTTCCCCAACAGTTTGTGTATCAATTATCAACCTGCATACATTTAGGCTTTACTCCATTTGGAGAGTAATATAATACAACAAAAAAGAAAGTACTGATTCAGTTAATAATCTTATGAGTACAGAAAAAGATGCAGGTTGGCATATGCACCACATTGATCATAAAATACTTCCTAATCAAGCACACATCAGTCAGGCCAATAATGAAGCAGCAGTAGGGTGAAGCTAGCACGGATTAATGTGTAGCTAGCACTCCTGCAACTCACAATTTTCTTGGAGGTATAACAACAAATTGTAATTTAGGAGGACAAGAGGCTTTACATTTGTCAGCTTGCTGCTTGCCCTCCGAAAGTGTGAGCAACGATTGGGATTGGCAGTAGCCACTACTGGAGGAGGGCTTTGCCCTCTTGTTCCCCATGGGCATTGCAGGATTAACTTCAGCGCCAGTGCGCCCCTGCACTGCTGTCTATATGCCTTCAATTCACTGTTTTCGCTGCAGACCTGCAGTGCAGTGGTGCTGGGCTGAGAGTGGAGCCTCTCAATCCTTTAACACAGTGTCCTCCAATTTCACCAGAAAATACTTAGCTCTGAAGCATGATGTGGTGTTGGTTATTGTTGGCCTTTGGTTTGTGTCAACTCTCAACAGAAACTGCTGAACTTACACTTGACGGCTACATACACACAACACCGCCCAGGAAGTGACGATCTGTGAATCACGTTTGGCTTCAGTGTTTCAGTACTGAATCTACAACTGAAGAGTGAAACATGTTTGGCTTTAGCTCTGTTCTTGAAGAGAAAAATAAATCATTTGGCAGCGACAACTGAAAGAGTGAAACACATTTGGCTTCTTTTTTTTTCTTTTTTTTTTGTGAACATGAAACACATTTGGCTTTAGCACTTGACTGGACCCTCTGTTTTGACCAGCAGCACTACTGTCTGCCCAAGAGGCTGGAGAATGTTGCTGAAGGTATCACTCAGCAGTGTGGTTGCCATCCATTGGCAGCAACGAGCAACAAAAGAAAAAGGCCATTCATCTCTCTCCCCTGCTTTCTATCATCAGCAATTCCAATTCCACTTCCCTCCACAGATTCCCTCTCCAGTTCTTTGTTATATACTCCCTCCATTCCTAGCGCCTCCTCACCGTTGCACCGCATTACAACAGCATCTCTCTTTATCCCTGGCCTCTCTTTCTGTCTTACCTTCAAGAACAGCCGCAGCTAGCACAAGTCCGAGAAGAAATAGACACATCGATTTGCTTCGTTCCATCGATTTCCCAGTTGCTTGCTGGTGCTGTTATGGTGCTGGTCACTCTTTCTTCTGTTCCGGCCTTGCTGCGGTGGTGTTTCGTCGTCGTCGTCGTCTTGTTCGCGTCCGGTGATGGCGGCGGGACCATGCCGACGGTGGCATTGGACACGCAGGCTGCGTACCTTTCCAAGATGAAGGTGGAGTTCGCCGGCCCGGGCATGTCGAGGTGGGACTTCTCGTCGCCGGTGCCCGACTACTGCAGGTTCCAGGGTATTTCTTGCGACCGAGGCGGCAACGTCAAGGGCATCGACGTCACGTCGTGGAGACTGGTCGGCAGGCTCCCGCAGGGCGTCTGCGAGGCTCTGCCGGCGCTCCGGGAGCTCCAGATGGCGTACAACGACATCCGCGGCGGCTTCCCTCTCGGCCTGCTCAACTGCACCTTCCTCGAGGTGCTCAACGTGAGCTTCTGCGGCGTCTCGGGCCCCGTGCCGGACCTGTCGCCGATGCAGGCGTTGCGGGTGCTCGACATGTCCAGCAACCTCTTCTCCGGCGCGTTCCCGACGTCCATCGCCAACGTGACCACCCTCGAGGTGGTCAACTCCAACGAGAACCCCGGGTTCGACATCTGGCGGCTGCCCGAGACGTTCATGGCGCTGCGGCGCCTCCGCGTGTTCATCCTCTCCACGTCGTCTATGCG
Source organism: Zoysia japonica (assembly GCA_001602275.1). Taxonomy (NCBI): domain Eukaryota; kingdom Viridiplantae; phylum Streptophyta; class Magnoliopsida; order Poales; family Poaceae; genus Zoysia; species Zoysia japonica. Next base: position 199,876 of record BCLF01000105.1, on the reverse strand, counting down.
CGGGGGCGTCCCGGCGTGGCTCGGCAACATGACGTCGCTCACCCACCTTGAGCTCAGCGGCAACTACCTCACCGGCCGCATCCCCGCGTCGCTTGGACGGCTCCCCAACCTGCAGTTCCTCGAACTCTACTACAACAAGCTGGAGAGCGGCATCCCTGAGGAGCTCGGCAACCTCACGCAGCTCATCGACATCGACCTCTCCGAGAACAGGCTCACCGGCGGCATCCCGGAGGCGCTGTGCGCCCTGCCCAACCTGCGCGTGCTCCAGCTGTACACCAACCAGCTCACCGGCACCATCCCGGCGGTGCTTGGAAACTCGACGCAGCTCCAAATCCTCTCCGTGTACCGCAACCAGCTCACCGGCGAGCTCCCCGCCGACCTCGGCCGGTACTCGCCGCTGAACGTGATCGAGGTGTCGGAGAACCAGCTCACGGGGCCGTTGCCACAGTTCGCCTGCGCCAACGGCCAGCTCCAGTACATCCTTGTGCTGAGCAACCTACTCACCGGCACCATCCCGGCCGCCTACGCGGAGTGCACGCAGCTGCTCCGCTTCCGAGTGAGTAAAAACCACCTCGAGGGCGACGTCCCAGCGGGCATCTTTGGCCTCCCGCACACCTCCATCGTCGACCTCTCGTACAACCACCTGACCGGTCCGGTGCCGGCGGCGGTGTCCGCCGCCACGAACCTGACGTTGCTGTTCGCTTCCAACAACCGCATGTCCGGCGAACTGCCGGAGGAGATCACCGAAGCCACCGGGCTCGTGAAGATCGACCTGAGCAACAATCTCATCAGAGGACAGATCCCGACGGCAGTGGGACGTCTGGTGCGGCTGAACCAGCTGTCGCTTCAGGGCAACCAGCTGAACGGCTCCATCCCAGAGTCGCTCGCCGAGCTGAAGAGCCTGAACGTGCTCAACCTGTCGTACAACGCACTGTCCGGCGTCATTCCGGAGTCGCTCTGCACGCTGCTGCCCAACTCGCTGGATTTCTCCAATAACAACCTGTCGGGCGCCGTGCCGCCGCCACTCATCAAGGAGGGGCTGCTGGAAAGCGTGGCGGGAAACCCAGGGCTGTGCGTGGCGTTCCGGCTGAACCTGACGGATACGGCGCTGCCGCTGTGTCCGCGGCCGGGCCTCCAGCGCAGACTAGCCGGGAACGTTTGGGTGGTCGCGGTGTGCGCGCTGGTGTGCGTCGTAGCGATGTTGGTGCTGGCGAAGCGGTGGGTGATGCAGGCGCAGCAGGACGGGGATCTGGACGGCGCGCAAACGTCGCCGCCGTCGATCTCGTCGTACGACGTGACGAACTTCCACAAGCTGACCTTCGACAAGCACGAGATCCTGGAGGCGCTGATCGACAAGAACATCGTGGGGCACGGCGGCTCCGGGACGGTGTACAAGATCGAGCTGAGCAGCGGCGAGCTGGTGGCGGTGAAGAAGCTCTGGGTGTCGACGCACCTGCGTAAGCTTAAGAAGCAGCACGACACGGCCGGGTGGCTTGGTGACCGCGAGCTACGCACGGAGGTGGAGACGCTGGGCAGCATTCGGCACAAGAACATCGTGAAGCTCTACTGCTGCTACTCCGGCGCCGACAGCAACCTGCTGGTGTACGAGTACATGCCCAACGGCAACCTGTGGGAGGCGCTGCACGGGTGCTTCCCGCTGATGGACTGGCCGACGCGGCACCGCGTGGCGCTGGGCGTGGCGCAGGGCCTTGCCTACCTCCACCACGACCTCATGTTCCCCATCGTCCACCGCGACATCAAGTCCTCCAACATCCTCCTCGACGCCGGCTATGAACCCAAGGTCGCCGACTTCGGCATCGCCAAGGTGCTCCAGGCCGCCGACAGGGACGCCTCCACAACCATCGCCGGAACATACGGATACCTCGCTCCAGGTTCGCTTTCTATCTCGTGCATGCATGACAAGTTGATAACCGATTCTTCTGATTGACAGCAACATTTTTTACTCATCAAAGCTTTTATTTTTTTTTAAAAAAAAAGGCTCATCAAAGCTTCTAATTTGCCGCATGATCGAACAGAGTACGCCTACTCGTCCAAGACGACAACCAAGTGCGACGTGTACAGCTTCGGCGTGGTGCTGATGGAGCTGGCCACGGGGAGGAAGCCCATCGAGCCGGAGTTCGGCGATACGCGGGACATCGTGCACTGGGTCTCCGGCAAGGTGGCGGCCGGCGCCGAGGCGGACGCGCTCGACAAGCGCCTGGCATGGAACCTTTACAAGGAGGAGATGGTGCAGGCGCTGCGCGTGGCCGTGCGATGCACGTGCAGCATCCCGGGCCTTCGCCCCACCATGGCCGACGTCGTTCAGATGCTCGCCGAGGCCGGGCCCGTCGCCGTCCGGACACCAAAGGACAAGGACACCCCTGCCCATCAGCTGCCCAAACCAGCAAGTTCCTAATGCGACGAGAGGTGATCAATTAAAGTGGCTGATTAGTACTACTAATTAAGTAATCAATTATATATACTAACTAATTGTATGAGATGATTTGCATAATCATATGAGAGCATGCAAGTTGCAAAGATTGTTCACTCTTGCACTACGAGGTACTATATGAATTACTGATAGGGTAGCTATAGCTAGGTAGAGCCAGCTGCTTTATGAAATTATGAATCGGGTCCTTCTCCTGAAGTGTATACACTGCTTGGTGTTTAAGCAGAATCTGATGCTCTGAGTGGACTGATAAAAAAATATATGGAAGCAAATATGCTAGTGCATTCGACTTTGAGAAATGTTCCTCTCTCTTTGGATCCATAAAGCCTTTCTTTTTCGTCCTGTGCTTTTGTCTGAGTGAGAGTGATGCCACTTTCTCTTTGGAATAGGGCAGCTAGACGATGATAGTTTTTTTGCAACCGTTCGTGTAGGTATTTCACTTGCTTAATGTATTCGATACTTTTTTGCCCAAAAGAAATTAGCTTGTGAGGTTTTGGCTGCAAGTGAAGTGTATATTTCCTCTTGATCGAAAAAGCCAGGTGGATTCTGTTCGTGGGCCAAGAAGACAGTGATGTGGTTCAGAGAACACTGCATGTCTACATGAAGAAAATGATCAGCCTATTCATTCAATGGGCACCAGGATCCCCCAGTCACTGCTGGGTGGACCCGAGGCAATAAACCCCCGGTCACAGCCTTCTAGCAGTGACCCAGCAGTATCGAGCAATATGGCAGGGGATTTGTTTTCTTTTCATACGGGCAAAAATGTGAGCATCAATATTTTTGTACTTTCATATCTTTTATTATCAGTCCAACCTCATAGATAAGAGCAAAGTTTATTGTATGTATATTTGACACGTAAGATTTCAATTTTCGTTCATGGGACAAACAAAAAACTCAGTTATGCTTTTCGCTCACTAACAAGTACTTTGTGTAAGTGTCATTTCAAGGGAAATCAGGTAAAGCATCAAAGTGCAAAAGCGAAAAAGTAAGCTCTGTATAATTTTCCATTCTATATGGCAATTACAGACGAGCCAAATAATTGTTGTCGCTTTCAATACTTAATTTTCAAACATATTTGTAGGATGCAAATCAAATCAATGCAACTGTAACAATCACATGTGCACAGAGGACATTTTTCCTTTTTTTTATCGAGATCGCACTTTTTTTCCTTGTGAAATATGCAAATAAGCACAGTTCTGTTTCAAGACACTACATTTTCAAGACCCCTTTTTCTGACACTTAAGCCCATACCGTAACTGATTATTTTGAAAATACTTCACATGCAAGTGTGTAATTTTCTACTGAGTACATCCTTTATAACAGAAATGAACTATCAAACGAAATTTCAGCACTTAAAGCAATAAAAATTTTGAAAAAAAAATATAGCAATGCGCAAGGAATTTTGCCATAGGTATCTAGAAGTGCCTGAGCCTTTCATTTCAACATCCATAGAAAGTGCCGACACATAAGAGTCCACTAATTTACAAGTGGGAGCAATGCATGAGGTGGTAAGTAGCAGCTGTGGGTTGTAGCTCACAACTAGATCTTGCAAATTTGGTGGTCATCCTTGTTGTGGCCTCACTATGTTGAGTTTCATCAACATAACATGCATAGCATTTGCGTTTGTCTGAATCGAGCATGTATTGATCATGCCACAGTGTCGTCTCAACATTTTGACTTTTGAGTATTGAAAAAATGTGGTGCTGATTCATAAAAAATCGAGTATTGAATGCATAAGGTGGTGCTGATTCATGAAAATAGATGGAATATATTTACAAGATATTCGACACATACTAAGCCTACACTTCCTATGACTGAGAGGCGATATGTGCCATTAAGGGTTGTGTCAAGTGCTGTGCTGGAGCACATTCTACTGCAGGAGCAACTGCCATTACTAGAATCCAAGAATTTCTATGACAACCCAAAACTTTCAGGCAAAAGTCAGATACAGGTGAGATAAGAAAAGATGATCCACAGAAATCCAACATCAAAGCATTCGTCTCTAAAACTATCAGCAAAAGTCTCGTGACCAATGCACAGATGAAGTAATTAATGTTACAGCGAGTCTGGAACCAGATAAGAATATATACAATCAATCAAAAGGACAACAAATCCGTTTCACTAGATATAGTGCCCTCTGTAAAGTTTACAGCCACAGCAGGCATTTCATCAAAAACTAACCAAGGCACACGCCGCACACTCATGATCACCACACTTCGCTGAACCAAGGGATGGGAAAATACATAAGGCTCCCTCAAATGCTCAAATAAGATCAGCAACATTCATCGGCATCTCATCAATCTGTGTACTGTAGTACTGCTCAATGTCTCGCAGTATACGGATGTCATCTTTGCGCACAAAATTGATCGCAACACCCTGCAAGGCACAGCAATAGTAATTTTGTCATCAAACCCATCATTTCAAAAAGCAACTTGCAACAATGTGATGGCAACAAGGTCACGCAATTAAATTTACATGGGAAACTAAATATTAAATTTTTGCTACATGTATAGATGACTAAGAAGCATTTGAGATGCAGAAGAGAAACATATAACTACTAATTGTTGGTGTAGCAAACAATACAAGAAATCAGAATCGGACTATAACATGCCATACCAACAGTTAAGAGGGTCTAGAATAACAAGGGCCAAATATTGCTGCAGAACTTTGAAACTTACCTTGCGCCCAAAACGTCCAGATCGACCAATGCGATGGATGTAAAGCTCACGATTATTTGGGAGATCATAATTAATAACAAGAGAAACCTGAAAACAAAATAGTTGAAATCAATACACAAACAATGCACTATACATCCACATACAGCATATTCAAAATAAAAAAATGACACACCACCAGGGTAAATAAATTCAAATGAAAAATATTCATAACAGTTACCTGCTGAACATCCAGTCCTCGAGCCCACACATCTGTAGTGATTAATACACGGGTTGCACCCGACCTAAACTCAGCCATAATGGCATCCCTTTCCTGTTGCGGCATGTCACCGTGCATAGCTGACACAGTAAAGTTATTACTGCGCATTCTCTCAGTAAGCCAATCCACCTAGGCAAAAGAAAATTTTCTAATCAGAATATAAACTATCAATGATGCCAAGTCAACATAGCTTCACAATAGTGCAGGATAGGAAAAATGTAGTTTCAGCCCATCATATGTTACCTTTCTTTTAGTATTACAGAAGATGACAGCTTGAGTGATAGTCAGTGTATCATAAAGATCACACAGCGTGTCAAATTTCCATTCCTCTTTCTCAACAGCGACAAAGAATTGTTTGATGCCCTAGAAGGAACATGTTAGAAAATGCAAGTGCCACATAAAAAAAAAATGTTAACCTAGTGATGATATTTACCTCCAGGGTCAATTCATCACGCTTCACAAGAATCCGAACTGGATCAGTCATAAACTTGCTAGTCATCTCCAGGATCTCATGGGGAAGGGTAGCGGAGATCAAAACAACCTTGTATAAAGGAAAGCAGTATATGAACCAATTAATAACTAATTAATAACAAGACTTTAACTTCAAGCAAAAGCTGTTATTTCCAATAAAGACTTCATAATAATAAATTTCTGATCGTTCATATTCACTTTCACATACAAAGGAAATGTTGTGCTAAGGATATAAAAATATAACAGAGTATCAGGAATTGGAATGGTAAATCAATCCGTGCACAAGGATAAATGCTTAAATAGACATGCATAAAAAAATCATAACCAAGTCATTATACGCATGATGATTGGAAAGCTCAAGATTTGCAAACCACACAGTTCAGGGTAGAGAAGAGACTGGTATACCCTTCGAAGGAGGCCGGATGCTATTGTAGATAAAAAAGAGGATGGCAGTTTGCTAAGGGTAATGTTGAACTGGAAAAGTGTTGTTTCCTGAAGTGTGACGCTAACCTGGAGTTCTGGTGGGAGATATCTGTAGACATCGTAAATCTGATCCTTAAAGCCTCTGCTCAACATCTCATCAGCTTCATCCTATATCACAAAAGGAACTAGGAATTAGCACTGTGCAGATTGTGAAGATAACCGAGAAGAGCAAAAAGATAGTGTGAAATAATAACCAGAATTAAAAGCTTGATGGCTCTTGTTCGCAGGGTCCTTCTCTTGATCATATCACAGACTCTGCCTGGGGTTCCTGAGACAACGTGCACCCCGTGCTCGAGTCTCCTTATATCCTCGCCGATACTCTTGCCACCAATGCAGGAGTGCACTTGTATATTGAGGAAGTCGCCAATTGCCAGCATTACTCTCTCAGTTTGTGAAGCAAGCTCTCTAGTCGGTGAGAGAATCAATGCCTGCACTCTACAGATTTGGAAAACATTGTAATGTTACTCATCTATTTTCTCCAAGTCTCATCAACTTTTATTCTATCTGGCAAAAAAAATAATATTCCCACAAACCTAAAACAAATGCAAATGTATTATTTTCAGGTGTCATAATTGGACAGCTATGCATACCAAGGTTCAGATTCCAAACCACACATAACCCCATCAATTCACCATGTCCAGTTGCCAATCTCAATACCAGGAACAAAAATGAAATCTCCGAGCTTCCCTCGTCCTATTCCAGAACCAAACACATCCTCCTCATACGCTCAACCAAATGGACCCAAAGAAAGAGAAAGAGAAAGAGAGATGGAGATTGCTTACTCGCGGACTGCGGTGTCGACGATCTGGCAGACTGTGAGGGAGATCATGGAGGTCTTGCCGGTGCCAGACTGGGCCTGGGCGATGACGTCGCGACCGTTGATGATAGGGAGGACGGCCCGCTGCTGGATGGCGGAGGGCTTCTCGAAGCCGTACCCATAGATTCCACGGAGGAGGTCGTCCTTGATGCCCATCTGGTCGAAGCTGCTAACAACCTCGACGCCCGGAGAGGTTTCGAAGGTGAGGTTCTCGTCGTCCATGTTGCGCCCGCCGCCGGGGCCTCGCCGGGAGGTGTTCGGGGCCGCCATTGTCGAGGTGAAACCCTAGAGAAGAGGACTCAAATTTGCAAATTTTTCGGTGGTGGGGGACGAGTTCGGACTCTTGAGAGAGGAGCAATTCATAAAGTACCCCTGTATGATACAATAATCAATTTGAAGGACCGGTTCCATTGTATATTTTACAGGTACAACCTCAACAGGTTTCCTATCTCATTTTAGACCACACACCATCTGAAGGCGCCGTGCCGGACTCCATCGCTCTGAGAGAACATCTCAGTGGTCAGTGATCCCACAAAGAACAAACAAAAATGTGGATTGGTATAACTTCACACTCACTATTTGTAGTATAAAATAAAAAATTTCTCATTATAAATTTTAATGTGCATTGAATATTACAAAAAGCTACAAAGGAAAATCAAAACAAATAAATACAAATCATTTCACTGTCGATTGAACTTTCTGATGAAAGGTAGGAAATCCGATCCTATACTTAATTTTGGGAGTAAATTATGTCTAGGCACACAGATGTTCACTCTCCTCGACCGAATCTTTTGATGAGTTTCTGCTCAATCTCCAACCTCTTCTTCACTAACAATCTGTAGTTGTTCAGCAGCTCAATGTTCCTCTCGTCATCTCCGAATGGAACAGCCAGCTTCATGCAGAGCAATGTTCTATCCAATCTGCCTGAGTATACACATGAGAAAGGCACGAACTCGCCTTGCTGATTGCATAACCACCCATGGGCTGCTCGTAGAGCAGCACCCAAAGAAGCAGAGTCTGTATTGACAAAATGATTGAAGCATCAGACTTCACAGGCGTGCACAATAGCTGGACGAATCATATACTACTATATTCTCAATGTTCAGCATATCGATTAAGCGCTGAGTATGAGTATGCCTGCACATGCCTGATCTTTGGGAATTGTAAACTGGACAGCCAAAAATGGATGCCATAGTCTTGAGAATGAATGCGTTTGATGATGCTCCACCAGTTGCTATGATCCGCTTTGGAGGTACCAGCAGCCCACACCTCTCAGCATGGCCCCTCATGGACAGGAACTGTCCTTCTATTATTGCACGTACCTAAGTCATGGATGTAAATTAAATGACATGAAGAAGTTTTGGCATGTTATTAAATAGTTTGATTACAGGTTTTGGTAGTTCTCACACCTCTGATTGATGATCAAACTCGTCAATCTCATGTTCCACCATCTGATCTAAAGATCTACTGTTTAAGTTTTTGACAACATAACGATGATATCCAACTGCGTGGATAGATAAATGGTCAATAATATGAAGGTAGGATTAGTAAAGGGAAAAATATCAGGTCAAAACTAACCTGGAAGTGGTGGGAGAATCTCATGTTCCTTGTAGTAAAATCCAAGCTTCCCTCCTGAAAAAAAGACAGATAAAAAAGAACTGCAGGAATCTTCAAGAAAGCTACTTTTGTCTTGTCAATACATGCATCTATCATGAAGGTTAAGGAAACCTTTTCATAACAGCCTTAGCCTTTTCAGAATCATTGGATGATTGTAATATATACACTGGCTTGCCAATTCTTGCATGCCTACAAACTGAGTGGTGACTATCATCGTGATGCTGTAACTTCTAGCCAAGCATTTTTTTTGTAGACTACTTCTAGCCAAGCAATTATATCAATTTTTCAAAATATTCTCCAATTTTTTATTTTATGTAAATAAACTAATATTTCATTATGCGAGAGGATGGCTCGCTATTGTGGAATATGTGGAACAATAAACACTAATATTGGTGTAGTACCATTCAATGGAGCTGTTTCTTCAAGCAACCTGTTGAAGACATACCAGGATTTCTCAGCATAACGATTGCGAATATCTGAATAAAGTGTATGCATTTAGTAGGGGTGAGTACAGCAGTGTGCCTCAGAAAAAGGGCAATTGGTGCACCAAGCAGTACCTTCTCGTGTTAAAGATCCATTTTTATAGCAAAGCATAACCATGAAGGTCTTGGGATCAACTGGGTTAGGAAGGATGTTTCCCTCCAGGGATGATTCAGGTGAATCAGTGACCCCGAAGACCTGAAAAAACATCTACTTAGCACCAGTGCTTGGTATAAATGAGGCAAGTTTGAATAACGAGTTGTCTTTCTTATATTAGGAGTCTTATTGTTGAGTCCTTTTCCTATTCCATACTGTACTCGTGTAACCCATATATATGGCCCCCATAGGACTATGATTCAATAATAGCTTCATAGCAGTTGTAAAACAAGGTTATAGATGATTACTGTATCACTGCTCCCAAGACTGATTGCTAGATCACCAGGACTGCTCAAATTCAACCCTGCATGATCACATAAATGGAACCCAATAGCAAAGGTCAAGTCTATGTCACATGAGAAAGGTTGATACGTATGAAAATAGACCATTCGTTTGTATGATCAAACAGACAGATCAAAGAGAATCCTATTGAATAAATTTGTGAGAATTTGGTTACCTGCAAGGCTGTTGGGGTTGTCCCCCGACCACTGAATAACTAGGCAACTACTTGCAAACTCAAATCTGCTAGAACATAAAGCGTAAATACGTCAACCTGACAAACCCATTTCAGATGCAAGCACTGTTGAAAAAGTTGCTTACATAATTCAATCTTCCCTAATCTGTATCCTACAATTTACTTTGGTGTAGCACCAGCCCAGTTCCAAACACAATCATTAATGGGTTCTGAATTTTGATAAACAAAAGAAATATGGCGCACACTACCTCTGAACAAAATAAGGAGATATCTTTCCAGCTACAGCATGAGCTGGTGCTAGACTCCCAATTTTCTCCTCCAAATTTGGAGCAGTTGCCTGCAACATATTGAAATATGCCATGTGTATTTTCCACTCCAAAACATATGAGTAGGTATTGTTGCACTTTCAATGTGCTATGACAAAAGCAAATAGAAGTCTGAAGTCGAAAAACAAGCGAGCAGCACGACCTGAAGAGCGTCCTTGCGCAGCTGGCGCGTGGAGATGTCCATGAGGTTCATCCCTGCGCCGTCGGTCTCGTCGATGCTGGCGTATGCCCCAAGCAGTAGCGACGCCATGAACGAGCTCACAAGCGAGATCCTCTCGGTGCCGTCGTAGACGCTCGGCCTGGTCTGGTGCATCTTCCTTATCTGCGGCCCCGTGCACCGCTCGTGCGCGCGGCACCCCGTGAGCGCCGCCAGCCGCGCCGCGCCGCCCATCGCCGCCTCCACCTCCCGGCACTGCGCTGTGGAGCTGCTGTCCATCCAGACGGGCGACTCGGGAGTCGCGAACGCGCCGGCGATCTGCGGCGCGAGCCCCTCCGCCGGGTCGAGCGCGGCCAGCAAGGCGGCGGCGCCCTTGGCCCAGTACACGCTACCGTGCTGCTGCGCGCTGCCGGAGACGGCGGCGACGCGGCGGAAGTCCACGCGCGGGGCGAGCTTGCCAAGGAGCAGGTCCAGGGCCTCCACCCACATGAGCGGCGGCGACACGATGCGGCCGCGCTCAGCGGGGTCTCGGCGGACGCCGCCGTCGGTGCCGTAGTGCGGCAGCTCGGAGTCGAAGTGGACGTGGTCGGCGGCGACGACGGCGAGGCCTGCATCGAGCACCGTGGCCTTCAGCGACCTGGAATCGGGAGTGAAGCGATTCAGGGCGTCACTGCGTCAGGCAATGGCGGTGAAGAGTCAACCGAGACAGGTCGAGAGCGCGAGCAAGAAAGGGACTTTACTGGGTGGAGCAGTCGAAGCCGAGGAAAAGGGAGTCGGCCGGGAGGCGGAGGGAGCAGAAGTTATCACCGTCGTCCTCCATGTATGCGCGGAGGCAGAGCGAGCTGTGAAGCCTGTGATGCCGGTTGCCGGTGCAGCGGAGCGCGGGCGTGCGGGCCTGTTGATTTTGACAAGGCCCTGAAGCGATGACGAAGATTAAAGAAAAAACAAAGTGATGCTTTAGTCGAACTCAATAAGACCTCTTGCTAAATGGGAATTTCGTGTTTCAACAGCCCGTCGACGAAGACGGCTGGTGGCCCGCCATGGCGCCATGGATGACGAAGCGTAAAGGTTCTGGGAGCAGTTCGCTCATCGGCACAGCTTCAGCCGCGTCCATCGGCGCCCGCACGGGCACCAAGCAGATCCCCCATCGGTGTGCACTGCAGCTAAACAAGTTACAAGAGTTTTCTTCAGCCATGAGTATCGAGAAAAAATAAGCAAGTCAACAAGGAAACAAGTCCTACAGCTCAGAAAAAAGGTTCATGGCTGAATCAGCACATCAGACATTTACCACAGAAAGCACTTCATAGAGAAATAATCTGGCAGTAGGTCCCTCTCGAAATCTTATTATTTTACATTTCAGAAGGAAATACATGTGCAGCAGAACGGGTATAAGGATTACAGGGAATATCTTCTGGCCCTTAGAAACTCCCCCAAGGTCTACACGTACAAGAATACAGAGTAGCATACATTTTGTCACTGGTTTTAGCGCTGGACAGGGCACAAGTGACTTTAGTAGCTCTATGCACACACAGGTGTTTACAATGCTTTCTCGAGGTTAAATCTGAAGGGTAAATGTTTCATGCAAAATGAATAAACGAATCCATGAAGCAAAACGAAGGAGAAAGGGCATCGAGCTATCTTGTGAGGTTTCTTCAAGCATCCTACCTCCCCAGGGTGCCCATCCACTTATGACTGCTTGGTACCATGGGAACTACGAGCATTCCCATGAGAATTCCACTGAAGAAGCATCCATACAATGGATGTTCCTGTGTAAATCAGGAAAATTTGATCAGGAATATTCAACAATGACAGAGATGGAGCATACAAGCCCTTGAAATTTGAGATTGAATTTCTCCAGATGAATCGCATTTGCAAGTTGCAACAAGTGCAATTCTTAAGGGTTGATTAGGTACCAGAGAACTAATTTAATGTAAGATAAAATGTAATGAGCTTAAAGGGGAATTTCAGTACCTGCAAAAAACCCAACTGTGCTCAGATTTGCTGCAGCCATGGTGTGATATATCAAGTATTCGGTGAGGAAATGACCAAGGGCATAAATGAAGGATAAGAAAGTGGCTATGTAGAGAGGTCTATTTTCCAAGTTGAGCGCACAAAGGAAGCACAGTGTGCAGGTCAGAAGTGTCCAGACACCAAACGTGCGGCCATGTACATCAGTCACTGCACGCAACAAGAAAAATGTAGATCATAATGTGAATAAAACACTATTTTGTCAATGTATCAAATTAACATACAATAGCACACAAACAGGTATTAGTACGACGGATGGTTTTAGAGAGAAAGGAAATTCATTCATCTACTCTGAATCCAGAGGTGTGGCAGTGTTGTGGCTTCTAAAATAAATCTTCATCCCAGAGTAAGCTCATTAGGCCTCTTTGTTCGACTACACATTCTATCCCAGTTGCATAGTTGGAAAATTCTGAAAGTAACCTGAATGAGTCACCCAAGTATGACGTAAAAATGTATTCTTTGACCTTAAGGAATTTTCTTACTAATCACTATGGAAACATGCACCAAATGTGCTATAATGTGAACCATATACAAGCATATTTGCATAAGCTCATCACCTAGCAAGTTCAGTAACGAATTCAGCAATATCCTACATCACCCGAGGTGCTAACGTTTACTAGCAACTTCAGAAATCGCATCAAACTTCCGATCTGCAAAGTTTCTAGTCCGCACCTAAAAACTGACTTATTTAGCAGATAGGAGTATACAATACCTCAGCTGCTATGCTGACCTCCCCAGTCGACCAAAGGACTTGGAGCACTGATCTAGCTCGAAGTAACAACCAATGCCCCAGCAAGAACACATTTCGGTCTCCTACCCACGGGATCTCCTCATCTCGAAAGTACAGGATGGATCGCTCTGTCACCGCAACACCCCATCTCAGTCATATCCGGCCCGACCAGATCTACTCGACACGCAGGAGGGGTGGGGAGTGGGGGAGGGGGGAGAACGGGAGTAGCCACGTACTCTGCGTCTGGGAGAAGACGGCGAGGCGGAGTGCCCAGATGTCAAAGAAGCCGAACCAGACAGAGGCAAGGCGGAGGGAGCCGACCAGCATCAGCCACCATCCCAGCGCCGGCACGCGCTGCCTAGTCCCAAGCTGCTGCCGCTCCGCCATGTGCTCCAAGCCGGCGGTGACCAGCGAGCGCGCAGGGGGAAGAAAGATCAGCGGGTGACTACTACTGACTGACTAGTGAAGTGGATCTGTGGCTGAACGAAGCAGGCCTGGCCCATTTTCATTCTTAAATAAATGCAGCGGCCCAGGCCGGCTCAAAGACACGGAGAGACTGACAAGTATACTTCGTATTCATGTATTTCCGTATTTGTATTTCATATTCAGCTTACTTTTATTTACAGTAAGCTGAATAAAAAATAACGACTCAAATTAAGAAGAAGAGTGTCGTGCATTTTAGTGCCCATTTCGAGAACAAATTTTATAGAAATTCCATAGAAAAAGGCTCAATTTGACACGCTTGCCAGCGAACGCAAACGGCGGTGTGGAAGAAAGCAGCCAAAGAGAGAAACACTGTCTGTAATGACTGAAGTGGCACAGAGCTGTCGGAGAGAGAGGCCGGCGATCGGAATCGAGGAAGGAGAACGGAGAAACTTGGAGGATAAGAAGAACGAGAGAGATAGGTGAGGATACTGATTTTTGTTAATTGTTTGATGGTTCACACGAAGGCCCCCTCAGGGTTCTTATCCAGCATCGACCGGCCCACGGCCGTCACACACACGTGGCCCACTCTAGCCCACACACCCGAGTATTCTTGCGCCTCAGACGGGTGCCTCACCGCGACTGTTCCGTTCCAGCTCTTGCACCGGTGATGCAGCAGGGGCTCTGTTCACGTCATAGTACCTGACAAGAGCTTGTAGGTGCTAGCGTGGCGGCATGGTCCTGTCGAGGCCGAACCGCCTGCTGAAGAAGGCGTCGCGCGCCCACGCCGGCGACGCTGCCAGCGCGGCGAACAGCAGAGTCATGTGCCCGAACACGATCTCCCTGGGCGGCCGCGCGCTCATCACCCTGCGCGCCACGTGCCTCGCGAACAGGCCGGCGTCGGTCGCCTTCCCCGCCTGCGACGCCCTCGCCCGCTCCTCGATCGCCGCGGCGAACTCGCGGTACAGCCGCCACTCCTGCTGCTGCGCGACGGCCTCGAGGTTGGCGCGGCCGAGGCCCGACCGGACGGCCCCGGGGACCACCTTGACGACGTGCACGCCGAAGGGCCGGAGCTCGAGGCGCAGCGCGTCCGTGGCCGCGTGCACGGCCGCCTTCGACGCGCAGTACGGCGCGGCCCACGGCGTGGCCGCGGTGCCCACCACGCTGCCCACGTTGACCACGCGCCCCGACCGCCGCTCCAACATGTGCGGCGCCACGGCGCGCACCATCCGGACCTGGCCCAGGAAGTTCACGTCCGTCGCGCGACGCACGGCCTCCACGCGCAGCTCCGCCAGCGGGCCCGTGCACCCAATCCCGGCGTTGTTCACCAGCACGTCGATGCGGCCGTGCGCAGCGATCACGCGGGCCACGGTGGAAGCTACGCTCTCGTCGGAGGTCACGTCGAGCGGGAGCGTCTCCGTTCCGTCGACCGCGAGGTCGCCGAGGTCGGGCACGCGTTCGGGTATATCGGTCGCGACGACGCGGCAGCCGAGCGCGGAGAACGCCTGGCAGTACTCGTAGCCGATGCCGCCCTTGGCGCACCCCGTGATCAGCACCACCGGCTTACTGCTCGCGCCATCGCCGACGTTGCTAGCGTCGTTCGCCATGGATGATGGATCGAACGCATGCAACGTAGCGCGCTCCTGATTCGTGTTGCTCCCTGGAAGCGAGTTCGTTCATTTAAATATGAAAATTTACAATCGGTATGTCCGCCCAGATGATTCACAAAAGAGAATATCAGAATCTTCACGAGGGATATGCGATCGTTATTGGCGCCATTCCCTTGGATACACTGAGCTCCTCGTATTACTTTTTACAGCTAACGATTTAGCACTTTTAATTGGTCTTGGTGACCGAGCTCAAGTTGTGCATGTTAATGCCGTCGTCTTCTTAAAGCAGATGTTAATGTGCATGTTAATTTTTTAGATAAAAGAAACAGAGCGTGTTTCCCACCTCTGCATAAAGCACGCAGCCTAATTTTTATTACAATTTTTCTAACTCTTTGAATGCACCCACACAAACAAAGCAAAAAACAAACAAAAGAGAAAACCGTGACTTCTAGAACTGCACTCGCTTTTTTAAATTGCTCTCTTATGTCTTTGTCTTCAGGCTGTAACATCGTCCAATAATGAAGCCAGTAAGTTCTCCTGAATATAGCCTGTGAAAAAGATGTATAATTTAATTTCTTAAAACAAAAATCATTCCGAAACACCGTATGGCCCAAAATAATGCTGCAATCCCAACAAAAATAGTCTTTTTTTCTTTTGTGTTAGCCCAATCAAGCCAACATCCTATCATGTGTGATATAGAATATGATAGAGTTATACCTGTAGTTGTATGCACTACTCTCCAAATATTTTTTGCATGATGACAATCAAAGAACAAATGTTGAATAGTTTCTTCATTATTACAGAAACAACATTTTTTTTACTTTCTTTCCAATTACGCTTTGCTAAATTATCCTTTGTTAATATTACCCCTGTAGAGAGGTACCAAAGGGAAATTTTAATTTTTAGAGGAAGTTTCAACTTCCAAATATATTTACGATGAAACGGTGCTCCCTGATTTATTAAAAATTGATATATAGAATGGGCTGTAAAGGAACCGCTCTTATGTAACTTTCATCTAAAAGTATCCCTTTCATTAGATATGTTAATTTGTGATACTCTCTCAACTAGCTTCTCCCATTCGAAGAGCGTGATTCTCATTAGACTCCTTCTAAAGGATACATTCCACGGTTCACTTGATAAAATTGGTGCCACGGTATCATGCCGTCTATGAACTACTTGGTAAAGGTTGGGATATATTTCTTTAAGTGGTCTCACACCACTCCAAGTATCCTCTCAAAATCGAGTTTGGGTACCATCTTTGACAATAAAAGATCCACATGAAAGGAATTGATCTTTGATTTTCATTAAACCTCTCCAAAAGTGTGAATCACCTTGTTTCACATTAGTTTGTGACAATGTTTTTGAACGTAGGTATTTATTGTTAAGGATTGATTGCCACATCCTATCCCTATTAAGTAATTTAAAAATCCATTTACTTAACAAGCATTGATTCTGAATTTGTAGGTCAATGATCCCTAATCCACTTTGATCTTTTGGGCGACATAAAAGGTCCCATTTGGCAAGGCGATATTTTTTCTTATCTTCATTTCCTTGCCAAAAAAATCTGGACCTATAGTGATCAAGTTTTTTTATGACTTCCTTTGGTATTTCGAAGAAGGACATCATAAACATTGGAAGACTGCTTAGTACTGAATTAATCAAAGTGAGGCGTCCACCATATGATAAGTACTTTGCCTTCCAGCAATTTAGCTTCTTTTCAAATCTTTCTTCAATGACACGCCAATCACTATTTAATAGTTTTTTATGGTGCATTGGAATACCCAGGTATCTAAATGGATATTCTCCCATATTGCAAGCAAACAACTCGGTATATTGGCTTAATGCTTCCTTAGCCTCACCATAACAGAAAACCTCACTTTTATGGAAATTTATCTTAAGGCCTGATAGTTGTTCGAAAGTTGTTAACAGTAGTTTCATGTTTTTTTGCTTTTTCTATATCATGGTCCATAAAAATAATATTATCATCTGCGTATTGTAAAATTGATAGACCATCATCCACTAAATGGGGAATGATCCCAACAATTTGCCCATCTTTTTTGGCTCTTTTTATTAGAATTGCTAACATATCTGCTACTATGTTAAAAAGAACTGGAGACATTGGATTTCCTTGACGTAAACCTTTTTTAGTTTGGAAGTAGTGACCAATATCATCATTAACTTTGACGCTCACACTTTCCTCATTTACATACTGGTCTACCCATCTATACCATTTAGAAGAGAACCCTTTCATTCTTAGAGTTTGCTGCAAGAAAGTCCACTTAACTTTATCATAAACCTTTTCAAAGT